>MCJB01001536.1:0-29282 GCA_002018475.1 Nicotiana obtusifolia | reverse complement strand
GGGGGGGGGGGAAGTTGAGAAATCTAAAAGAGGTATCAAGGCACAAAAAAGAGAGAAAAGAAATGATCTCATGAAAAAAGAAGGAACAAGAAAAGAAAGAACAAAAAAATGACATAAAGAAAATAAAAAGAGAGATTGATGAAATCAAAAAGAGGCAATTATCTCTAGTATGAGCATCAATGGAGAAAAAGAATGAAATGAACAAGAAAGAGTGATGGTAGGTTACTCTAGCCCCCAAGACAAAGAAATGCCTTTAAGTGTTTGGTAAATTGGAGCCAAGAAGTGAAAAGTGGAGCGCTTAAGGAAGGTTGTAACCACTTATCCCATATGGTATCCTACCCCAATCCAAAAGCCTTCATTACAACCCGAAAGAAGTCCTACTAGATTTTGAACCGACTGACCTTATATTAGTGGAGATCTACATGAGGGGCAACCCGATGGTACTTAAAGCTTTACTTGTGATATTCCTTCGTGAGGGAAGAGTGAATCCTTTATTACTCAAGAAATTGAGTGTCAATTCATGAAGTGAGAATGGAAAATGGAAGGTAGAGGATGAAGAGTTTGAAGTCCACCAAGATTTGAAGTCAACTCTTTGAAATGACCTTTCACTTAGAGGAGGTGGAAACTAATCTATTTTCTTGAGGACAAGAAAAGACATAAGTTTGGGGGAATTTATAAGTGTGGATTTTAACCACTCATTAGTACCTTCGTGCTTTTGTTTTAGTCAGAAAAATAGTGCTTTTTTTCCCCAAACCTAATGAACTTGTGTGAATTGACGACATGTTGGATGTTTGGAGCTCAATGAAGAAATCTAACTCAAAAAAGGAGTATTGTAGCTCAACAAGGCAAAAAAGGAGAAGTGCAAGCATAAGTGTGTTATGTAGAAGAAGCCCTGAAGACTTATTGGAGTTTTGTTATAGCACGGCTCGCACACCAAATTATGTGGCCGTAAAAGCTGGTCACGTTGACAAAGTTGAAAAGTTCAGAGAAGTGCAAAATACCAAGTATGAAGCCTTGTGAAAGTGTCATCTGCAATCAAAATATGTGGCCACAAAAGTTGAAGTGCAGCCGCAGATGGATATTATGCGGCTGCATATGTCCTCCCAGTGCAAGAGAAGAAGAAAAGAGCAGTCCGCACATAGAATAGTGCGGTCGCAGAACATCCCGAAAGGCATTTTCGTCAGCGAATTTATGGACACTATAAATAGACGGGAAACACTTTTTTAGGACAAGTTTTGTATTCCTAGCAACTGTAGCGATTATATTTTACCTTTTTGGGAAATTTGCAATCAAAAGTGGAGAAGACCCATTAATTTTATAAATTAATTGTAGTTTATGGTTTTAATTACTTCGTCGAGTTTGTTTTCTATGTCTTCTAGTATGGGTAGATAGATTTTATCTAGGGTTGTGACCCAACCCTAATATGTAAATCTTATGGGTTGTTAATAATATTGCTTGTTTATGATTGGATTTTTGTTATTTAGCCTTGTTTATGCATGATATCTAGAATTAATAATTGCAAACATTGATTCATGCCTATTTAACTTAGTTATTACTTGAGAAATAGGAATCTAGTCTAAGAAAACTTGGCTAACAAGAAATTGAGTTAGTTAAGATTTTGGCTAGTTGATTGAAGGGTTCGAACTAGAGATAGAAAAAACCTGACTTGGACTCATATCCATTGCTTGGATTGCTACCTATTTAGACTTGTGAAAGCAAATTGGGCATAACCACTCTATGACCAAGAGGTATTGTGTGGGTACTTGAGAATTCAGAGTCATAACACACCCCGATCTACAAAACAAGCATTAACTTAATATACCCATTAGGTTTGCACCTAGGTGAAGGATACAACCCTAGGATTTTCCCCAATTGATTAGATACACCAAAAATTATTTTCTCTCTCTTGAGTTGCTTCTACTTAGTTTAATATCTTAGTGTTAATTTGGACAACAATCACTTTTTGTTTAGAAGTATAATTTAGTTAATTCATGTTCTCTCTTCAAGTATGTACCTCAACACCCATTATAAACTCCCTAAGGGATTCGACCGCGACTCAAGTTGGGCATTATAATTGTAACGACTGTTTTCACTCATTATTAAGTGTGGATTGGACGTGGATCACGTTCCTAGTAAGAAAATTAGTCGCCATCATGAGCTTTGGTGATATTTTGGGTCATGACACATAATGAGGTATAAGAGGCCTCGTCATTCTAGTAGTTTCAGTGATACCTCATCTGGAGTAAGGGTTAGTTTGATTAGGCCAGCTCATCTGATGTAGGTTGTGGGTAGCGGCTTGGTCATCTTTTAGCGCTCCAGATCCATCATCTTTCAATGCTCTTCCAGTGATTTCATAGCGTGCTTCATCCATTCCTTGTTCTTTGTGTGCGTATTAGGTCATCAAGGGCATATTAAGGTTCAACGACCTCATTCTGCTAGAGGTTGTTATAAGTGTGGAGACTTTGGCCATGTGAGAAAGTACTACCTCAGGCTTGTTATAGGCACAGCTTCGCAGATTTCTCACTCAGTGGTTCCCGCACCAGTTGCTATATACCCCAACTAGTCAGTTAGAGAGGCAGGACATGCAGCTAGAGGATACCCTAGAGGAGGGGCCCAGGTAGGTGGAGGTCTTAGTGGCGGCCAGGCTCGCAACTATGCTTTCCTGAGTAAACCCGGGGCAGTGGCCTCAAATACTATTGTCACAGGTATGGTTTTAGTTGGTATTGAGATGCTTTTGTATTGTTTGATCCGGGGTCTGCCAATTTATATGTGTCATCATGTTTTGCTTTTGGATATGCCTCGTGGTTCTCGTTATATTCTTGTTTATATATCCATATCTGTCGGTGATTCTATTGTGGTTGATAGTGGATTCCGGTCTTGTGTGGTTACTATTGGGGTTATGAGACTAGGGTTGATCTTCTATTGCTAAATATGGTAGATTCATAGGTGATTTTGGGGATAGATTGGCTATCTATGTATCTTGCTATTCTATATTGTCACGCTAAGACTATGATATTAGCTATGCAGGGATTACCAAGGTGATGAAAGAGTTCTCTTGGACATACTCTTATTAGGGTGGTCTCATTTCTAAAGGCTCGGTGAATGGTTGAGAATGGGTGTTTGGTGCATCTAGCTATTGTTAAAGATACTAGTGTTGAGACTCCTACTGTTGATTTATTTATAGTAGTAAGAAAATTTTCAATTGTGTTTCCAATAGACCTACTGGGCATGCCGTCCAATAAAGCTATTGATTTTGCTATTGATTTGGTACCACGCACTCAGCCCATATCGATTCCTCTATATTGTATGGCTCTAGCTGAGTTGAAAAAGTTAAAGGAACGGTTGCAGGAGGTGTTGAATAAGGATTAGTCAGGACTAGTGTATCTACTACTTACGGTGTACACGTGTTATTTTTGAAGAAGAAGGATGGTTAAATGAGGATACACATTGATTATAGGTAGTTGAACAAGGTTACTATGAAGAACACGTATCCATTGCCTCATATTGAGGATTTGTTTGATCAGCTTGAGGATTTGTTCCTGAAAGATTGATTAGATATCGGGCTATCATCAGTTGAAGATTGGGGCTTCTGACATCCCTAAGACAGATTTCATGACTCGCTATGTACATTAAGAGATTTTGGTGATGTCCTTTAGTGAGACTAGTAATCAAGCAGCTCTCATGCATTTGATGAATGATGTGTTCCAATCATATTTGGATTCTCTTGTTATTGTACTCATTGATGATATCTTGGTATATTATCATAGTAGATAGTAAGTAGCATTTGAGGAAAGTGCTTCAGATTCTGAGGGAAATGAAGTTGTATGCTACGTTTTCAAAGTGCGAATTGTGGTTGGATTCAGTAGTATTATTAGATCGCGTGGTGTCTAGGGATGGTATCAAGGTTTTCTAGGAAAAGAATGAGGCGGTTCTGCATTGGCCTAGACCTACTATAGATATTAGGAGTTTCTTGGTTTAGCTGGCTACTATCATCATTTTTGTAGAGAGATTTTCATCCATTGCAGCCCCACTGACCAAGTTAACTCAGAATGGTGTTCCCTTTAAATGATATGATGAATGTGAGTAGAGCTTTCAGATGCTCGAGATTGCTTCGAATACATCCGCAGTGTTGGTGTTGCCCGTAGTTCAGGACCATACATGGTCACGCGTGGGTCTTTCTGTGGTGATAATGCAGGATAGTATGTTGATTACCTATGTGTCACGACAGTTGAAACCCCTTGAGAAGAATTATCTTATTCTTTATTTGGAGTTAGAAACTATGGTGCATGCACTTAAGATTTGGAGGCATTACTTGTATGGTGTGTCATGTGCGGTTTATACTGAGCATCGAAGTCTTCAACACCTATGCGGAAGTATTTGAATTTGAGGCAATGAAGGTGGCTTGAGATGCCTAAGGATTATGATGTCACTATTTTGTATCATCTGGGTAAGGCAAATGTGGTGGCAGATGCCTTGATTAGAAATATGGAGATTATGAACAATTTGGCATTCATTCTTGCTGAGGAGTGGCCTTTGGCTGGATGTTTAGGCCTCGGCTAATAGATTTGTGAGATTGGATATTTTAGAATATAGTAGAGTTCTTGCTTATGTTGTTGCACAGTCGTCCTTCTTTGAGCGCCTTAAGAATTATAACAAATAAAGACAATGTGACAATCTAAAAGAATAACATTTATTAAGGATGAAGCAAGTTGCAATATCAGAGGTACCATACCTATGGTTTCTATGAATAGATTTGCTTAGATACAAGGATGAGCGGAGGATAACAGCGAGATCGCACGTAGTTAGCCTCGTACTCAAGTCTTTGAAACTAGGGAATTTGAAATAGGGTTCAGAGGAGTGCAAAACACCTCTCGTGTGCTCAATGTGTGCGATAGTGTACGAACAAGACTCGATGAAAAAGTGATGATAGTTGAATAAATCGGTAGCATATGCATGTGGATATATAACTCATAGTATGTGTAAACGAATATACAACTCATAGCTTGTGTAACAATATATACAACTTGGATCATGTGAAAAAGAATACTGTAACTTGTGACATGTGATGCAAAAGTATTTTCACGACCTGCATGCATAACTCGTGACTACGCATATACACTCGTCACCTTGCATATACGCCATCCCCACACATAAATCTAGTAGAAAGTAAGCCAATCAAATCCTAATTCCCTCTAGTCAAGGTCATAAACAATACTTACCTCTTTCCGCAACCAAATCAAAACTCAACCAAGGCCTTTCCGTTCGAATCAACCTCCAAATAAATCTAATCTAACCAAATATAGTCCAAATAATTCAATATAAGCTTTAGAAACCACCCCCAAATAAAAAATATTTGATCTTTAATGAAATTGTAAAAAGTCAACAAAAGTCAACCCTATTTTCTCTTGGTCAAAACTCGAGACTCGGACCAAATCCCGACTACCCATTCACCCCCGAGCCCGGTTATGTGATTTTTTTCGAAATCCGACCTCAATTTTCTAAATCTCCATTTTACAAATTTCCTAATTTCCAACCAAATCACTATTATCTATAACTCAAATACTAGATTCGATGTTAAAAACTCATGAAAGGTAATGAGGAATTGAAATAAAGTGGATTAGAGTTGCTTACCAATGATTTTGGGAAAAAAGAAATTCTTGAAAAATCGCCTTTAGAGTGTTTAGGGTTGATAAATGGTGTAAAATGAGCTAAGTCCCATTCTTTCCCTCTTTTACCCAGTTGCAAGTATCGCAATTGCGACCAACGCAAATGCGAACAGTGCGTCAAAGCCTAGAAGTCGAAAATACGATAATTTGTTCGCAAATGCGAACTGCCCCCCTTTGCAACTGCAGAAACTTCTTTGCAAATGCGAAGCTCACAAATGTAACACTGCATCACAAATGCAATGTCAGTGACGCAAAAGCGAACACATCACCATCGCAAAACGACTCTTTGTTTGCAATTGCGAAGATCCAGACCCAAGCCCATGCTTGCAAATGCGAACTATTGTTCGTAACTACGAGCAACAACTCGCAAGTGCGAGATTTGCAACTGAACACCAGAAGCTGGTATGCACCACCAATCCCAAACTATCCAAAACTCATTTGTAACAGATTTGAAACTCACCCGAGCCCCTCGAGCCCCAAACAAGACATACACACAAGTGCAATAACATCATATAAACTTGTTGTCTACCTCAAATCATTAATATAACATCAAATAAAATCATATGTACCTACGGAATCATTAAAACACCAATCCGAGGTCGTGTACCGGGAATGTTGATCGTGGTCAACTTAAATGTCATTTTAAGCCAAAAATCACCTTTACTTTACGAAAAACTTTCTGGAAGAAGATACGGACCATGCACGTAAGTCGAGAATAATCAAATAAAGCTAATAGAGATATGAGAACACGAAAATAAAGGCTAGTACACAATACACCCTATCGAGTCATCACATTCTCCGTTGCTAAAAGAATCATTCGTCCTGTAATGGGCATACAAAAGTAAATGGGCTGGTAAAAAGGTGGGAGGATCTACTCCGCTTATCAGAATCGGACTCCCATGTAGCTTCCTTGATCGGCTGACCTCTCCATTGTACTTTCACAGAAAGAAAACTCCTAGATCTCAACTTTCGAACCTGCCGGGCTTGATTAGCCATCGACTCCTCCTCATAGGCAAATGTTTCACCAAGTTGAACCGTGCTGAAGTCCAAAACATGCGAGTTTTCCTTATGATAATTTCGAAGCATGGAAACATAGAATACTGGATATACTCCTGCTAGGCTAGGGGGCAGTGCAAGCCTGTAATCAACCTCCCCAACTCTCTCTATGACCTCAAATGGCCCAATAAACCTCAGGCTCAACTTGCCCTTCTTTCCGAACCACATTACACCCTTCATTGGCGACACTCAAAGGAGAACCTTCTCACCCACCATATAGGCCGCATCCCAAACAATCTGTCTCATATAACTCTTCTATTTGGACTGGGGTGTATGAAGTCTCTCCTGAATCAGCTTAACCTTCTCCATAGCTTCACAGACCAAATCAAGGCCCAACAACCTTGCTTCTCCCGACTCAAACTAACCAATCGGCGAACGGCATCAACTCCCATATAAGGCCTTATACGGCACCCTTCTGAATACTCGACTGGTAACTATTTTTGTAAGAAAACACTTCAAGAGGTAAATACTAGTCCCATGAACCTCTGATATCTATAACACATGTGCGTAACATCTCCTCCAAGATTTGAATGGTGCGCTCGGACTGTTCGTCCATCTGAGGATAAAACGCTATGCTCAGCTCAACCCGCATGCCCAACTCTCACTACACGGCTCTCCAAAAATGCGATGTGAACGTGTGCCTTGGTTAGAAACAATAGAAATGGGCATGCGATGCAGACGAATAATATCTTGGATGTAAATCTGGGCCAGCCGCTTTGAAGAATAGGAATCCGCAATTCAAATGAAGTGCACAAGTTAGTAAACCGGTCCACAATAACCCAGACTGCTTCATATTTCTTCAAAGTATGTGGAAAGCCTACCACAAAATCCATAGTAATTCGCTCCCACTTTACCTGATGATAATTCAAAAATCGGGATACATAAGCAATGATGTCTTTCTTCATTCTTCGCCACTAATAGTGCCATTTTAAGTCACGATACATCTTTGTGACTCCTAGGTGAAAAGAATAGTGCAAATTGTGAGCTTCTTCAAGTATCACCTCTCTCAACCCATCAACATTTGGAATACGAATCTGGCCCTGAAGCCGCACAATACCATCATCTTCGATCCCTACCTCCTTTGCACCACCTCGCTACACCGTGTCATTGAACACCAATAAGTGAGGATCATCAAACTAACGAGCCTTGATAGCTCCAACAATGGTGACTATGCTACGACACAAGAAAGACCACGACTGGGCTCCGAAGCATCCAATCTCTCAAATTGATTGTCCGAAGATTGAACATCCATGGCTAGTGGCCTCTCTAGTACCAATAAGTATGCCAAACTACCCATACTCTCCGCCTTTATATTCAGTGCATCGGCCACTACATTAGCCTTCCCTGGATGATATAATATGGTGATATCATAGTCTTTCTACAACTCTAACCATCTTCACTACCGCAAATTATGGTCTTTCTGTTTGAACAGGTGCTGGAAACTCCGATAGTCGGTATAGACCTCAAAATGAACGTCTAAATATTTAGCGCATGAACAATGGCTGCAACTCTATGTTAGGAACAAGGTAATTCTTCTCATGAAACTTCAACAACCGAGATGCAAAAACAATCACCCTACTATCACGCATAAATACCGCGCCAAGCCCCATACACGATGCATCACAATACACGGAGTAAGATCCCGATTCTGTAGGCAACACCAACACTGGGGTTGTAGTCAAAGTAGTCTTGAGCGTCTGAAAGCTCAAATCACACTCGTCGGACCATCTGAAAAGAGCACCATTCTGGGCCAACTTGGTCAGTAGGGTCGAGATAGAAGAAAACCCCTCCACGAACCGACGATAATAGCCTGCCAAACCTAAGGAACTCCAAATCTCTATAGCTCAAGTAGGTCTAGGCCAGTTCCGGATGGCATCAATCTTCTTAGGATCCACTTTAATGCCCTCGTAAGATACAACATGGCCCAAGAAGGCAACCGAGTCCAACCATAACTAACACTTGAAACTTGGCTTTTAACTGACGATCCCTTAGAGTCTGAAATACGATTAGAAGATATTGCTCATGCTCCTCTCGACCGCGGGAGTAAACCAAAATATCATAAATGAAGACGATCACAAAAGAATCCAAATAAGGCTAGAACACCCGGTTCATCAAATCCATAAAGGCTACTAGAGGATTAGTCAAGCCAAATCACATCACTAAGAACTCATAGTGACCATAACGAGTTTGAAAAGTTGTCTCAGGGACATCTGATGCTATAATCTTCAATTGGTTGTAGCTAGATCTCAAGCCAATCATAAAAAATACCTTGGCGCCCCGAAGCTAATCAAATAAGTCATCAATCCTGGGCAAGGGATACTTGTTCTTGATAGTGACTCTGTTCAACTACCGATAATCTGTACACATCCTCATCATTCCATTCTTCTTCTTGACAAACAATACCGGTGCACCCCAATGCCAGACATTAGGCCTAATAAATCCCTTGTCAAGGAAATTCTACAACTGGTCCTTCAATTCCTTCAACTCAACTGGACCATACAATATAGTGCAGTGGGATGAGTGTGCAGAACCAGATCAATGCAGCGGTCGACATCTCTACCGAGTGGCATCCTTGGAAAGTATATAGGAAATACCTCTGGAAACTCGCGCACAATAGGTACTGAATCGATAGAAGGAACCTCCGCACTAGGATTATGGATATAGGCCAAATATGCTAGATTCCTCTTCTTGACCATATGTCGAGCCTTCAAATAAGAAATTGACACTACTGGTGGAATGGTCAAGAGCACCTCTCCACTCTAATCTAGGCAACCCCGGCATGGCTAACGTCATAGTCTTGGCGTGACAATCCAAGATAACGTGATAAGGTGACAACCAATCCACGCCTAAAATCACGTCAAAATCCACCATATCAAGAAGTAGAAGGTGTACCTAGTCTCATTGCTCCCAATAAAAACTACACATGAGCGATAAACAGGATCTAGAGAAATAGATTCTCTAATAGGCATGGACACATAAACCGGAGCACTCAAGGAATCACGAGCAATAACCAGATATGAAGGCAAAAATAGGATGACACATATGAATAAGTAGATCCTGGATCAAGTTAAACTGAGGAATCTCTATGCAAACCGGAACAATACTTTCGATATCCGCGTTTGATAACTCTACCTCCGGTATTGCTGTGAATGCATAAAAACGTGGCTGGGCCCCACCACTCTAGCCTCTGCCTCTCAGACGGCCTCTAACTGGCTGACCTCCGTTTTGATGACCAATTTTTACCCTCCCGTTTATAATTAATGTACTTGCACTTAATGATTTTCTGTAAGTACATTAAAAATATTTTTTAATTAAAAAATACATTTTTATATAAATTAATTAATTGATGGTGTTTATTTAATAATTTAGTATTATAATTACAAATATATCACTCTTACCATTTTGAAATGATTACAATAATTTTTACAAAATTCATTACTTAGGTTTATAATTAATTTAATAAAGTTGCTCCTTAATTTTTGTAAAATAGCCTAATATTTCTAATTAAATCCAAATTAATGTCACAAATAGAAAATAAGATGCTTCACAATTAAATAACTAATTATAGTAATTAGTAGTGCATTTGATTATTTTAATTTCTATTGCATTTTATTAAAATTATTTATGTTTATTTAAATTAATTATAAAAGCTTAAAAGATCAAAAGGCTACAATTTCAAATACCTAATTAAATACAATGTGGCTATCTATTAAATCGATTTTAGCCGAAAACCTTAGCCCAACTACCCCATCCGACCCAGTCCAAATGACTCTCTACTCCGCAATGGCAATCCACCCCAACCCCTGAAAACCAAACAATACTTGCCATGAAATCTCTCTAATCTCACTCACATAAGAAACACACATGCATTTCAATCATCATTCCATTTGATCGACGGTCTATATTTAACCTCCGTGTTTTCGAATTTTTAATGCTTACCAGATCTCATCCTAACCGTTGGATTACAATAATCCCACGGTCATCGTTATTCCCATATTAAACTTTTCTATAAATATTAATTAATAAAGTTAGAGCCGATGATCAAATGATCCAACGGCTCGCGTTCCATCCTTGAATCTTAACTCAGAGACACCTAATAGTCCTAATCATTTACTCGTGAGACACGTCACCCCCTTTCCCCTTTCTCTGAGTTTTCTCTCAAACTCATAGCCTTAATCAATCTCCAACCTTGCACAAATTCATGCAAGGTCGCCTAAATCACCCTTTTTATCCCCTCATACCACAAATCTCGCCGGAATCCTTCCATTTCATCACTAAATTCGAATCCCCAATTCAAAAATCATAGACCTAAATGATCAAACCTAAAATCATCTGATTCTCATGTGGCCCGTCGAATCTATAGCATGCATGGCCGCGTCTTCAATTTCATGATCATGATTCTTTGTCCAGAGGTCAAACATGGTGAAATCTGGACATTAGGGCTTGACCACTGAGTTGAGAACTTCAACTTTCAACCTCTCTCTTCTTAGGTAAAATACCCTTAATGTTTTTCCTCCGTTTCTTCTGATTTTACTCCTTATCGTCATCAACTACGTTGTTTTTTTTCCACTCACAACTTGAATTAGCTAAAACCCTAAGTTATTGTAACGACCCATTTGGTAATTTTTAGTATATTAGCCTTAGGGGTGTTTGGTTTTTGTTACGGGTGAGTTTTAAAGTGAAATGAGACATATAGTCCTTAAGTTGGAGCGTTAAGTCGAAAGAGTTGGCCGTAGTTTGAATTTTGTGTAGACAATTCTGGAATGGAGTTTTGATGGTTCCAATAGCTCAGTATGGTGATTTTAGACATAGGGGCGTGTCTCGATGTTGTTATGGAAGTACGCAGGTCGTTTTCGGCTTGAATTGGCAAAAGTTAGAAAGTTGAAGGTTTAAAAGGTTGAAAAGTTTGACCGATAGTTGACTTTATTGATATAGGGGTCGGATTCTAATTTTGAAAGTTGGAATAGTTCTATCATGTCATTTATGACTTGTGTACAAAATTTGAAGTGAATCAGAGTTGTTTTGCTATGAATCAACATTAGTTTTGGAATTCAGATGTTCATTGTTTCAATAGGCTTTAATTGGGTTGCAATTCGTAGAATCAATGTTGTTTGATTTGGTTTTGGCCTCAAGTAGGTCCGTTATGTGTTTTGGAACTTTTTGGTATATTCTGACAGGGTCCCAGGGGACCCGGGTGTGATTCATATTGAATCCGGAATAATTTTTTACCTTAAGCATTGATGAAGCACTGCTGCTTCTGGTGTGATCGTACATGCTATGGGTGTGGCCGCAGGTGTGATGATGCATGTGTGGCCTTAGGAGTGCAGGTGCGGTAGTGAGTGAGGGATTTCGTGATCACATAAATGGGAAGGACTTCGCATAAGCAAAGTCACTTCTGCGATGGAAGGACCCGCAAGAGCGGGCAATGGTCGCAGGTGCAACATTAACTCCGCAGGCGTGCCTGCATAGATGCTGTTGTTTTCTCGCATAAGTGGAGGGGCTGGTTTGTGTGGCATGTGCAGGTGCGCTTCATTTTTTCACAAAAGCAGAATCGCTGGGCAGAAATAGGGATTTTTCGAGGGTTTGATCTCATTTGTATTTTTGGACCTAGAGAACTCGGTTTGTGGCAATTTTTAGAGGGTTCTTCAAGTAAATCTTTGGGGTAAGTTATTCTAACTCGGTGTTGGCTATATTACGTGAATATATTATTGTTTTCTTTATTTAATTAGTGTTTTGAGTTGGAAATTTGGGAAAAATTTTATGAAACTCCTTAGGCTAAATTTAGGGGATTTGAAAGGAGATTTGAGGTCGGATTTGAGTAATTCTTCTACGGTTTTAATCGTTCGAATGGGTGATTGGATGTAATTTTGGTCGGGTTCCAAGACGTGGGCCCTAGTTGACCTTTTTAGTTGACTTTTTATTTTTTTTCCAAAGGTCGTAACTTTATTAATCGAAATAGTTTCCTATAGTTAATATTTATGGTATGAAATTGTTTTTGCTAGATTCGAGCCGTTCGGAGTTGGATAATCGAGGGAAAGGCCTACTAGTTGATTGAGTTAGCATGTTTTGAGGTATGTGTCTTGCCTAATTTTGTGTGGGTTATTACCCCTTAGGATTTGTGTTGTTTTTTGATAATTGTGACATGTGAAAGCCGTGTACGCAATGTGACGTGTGTTTACATGGGATAAATGTTGTTTACCGGTTTTAGCTATGTAGTCTCCTTCCATGCCTTAATTGAGTTACCTTAACATGTTATATTCATCATCGTTAGGCTATCTTCACATGCTCTATTTGTCTTATGTCTTACTTGTTAATTGCAATACATGTTTAATTGAAGTTGTTGTTTGCTCCATTCCTTATTCATTATTTAACCATGAATTTTTATTTGAAGTTGTTATTTTTGGACTATCTTGTTGTTGAATTTGGTATTGAGTTATAAAGGTCGTGATTCATATTGAGGCAAGGTAATAAATTGTGAAATACTATTCTTGTCGATTTATTCGTTTCAAGTTGTTGTTGTTGAGAGTCTTGTGCACATTGTGGCTGAGCCATGGGCTTATTTATTGTGAAAACACCATTATTGTTGATCTACTTGGCAAGTTGTGATATTGGGCAGTTGAGGTATGATTTGTGATACGTTGTGAAATTGATACGCATGTGGTGATATAAGGTTTTGGGGTGGAAACACATGCGGTGAGATGAGGTGGACTTGATACGCGTGTTGCTAGTAGGGGAAATACTTGAAGGCACATGGTGTGATATTGGGGGCTAAAATGCAGGAAGCTATTTCGGGAAAATTACTTTCAAAACTAAATGCAAGGCTCCCGCGGTGATATAAAGAAAGATTGTGAATTATTTTTGTTATTTGAGATTACGAGGTGGTACCTCGGTTGTGACTCTTGTTGATACTTCTCTATTACTTCACTTGTGTTTGGTTGTTTTGTTTCCTCGGCATAACATTCCTTGCTTTGTTCCGTGATGCATTATTTGCCTTAGTTCAGTGTAGTTAATTTTGGTATATTTCTTACTTGTTTCATTTCCATTGTTATTATATTTGCACTGCTAAATTACTCATTCTATTTCTTATTTATTACAGTAGGACCTTCACCTGACCTAGTCACTACTCTTGCGAGGTTAGGTTTGGCACTTATTGGGTACCATTGTGGTGTACTCATGGTACGCTTTTGTACATTTTTTTGTGCAGATCCAGGTACGTCATACCAGCCCAAGCACCCATGAGGCGAGCTTAGTTCAGACATCAAGGCATACCTTCCAGTGTCCGCAAGCCTCGGAGTCCCCCCCTCTTCCGTGCCTATTTAATTTCCTTATCCCCTTATAGACACTGATGTATACGGGTGTTCAATTCTATCTTATAGAGTTTCTGACCTGTATTCGCCAGGTTTTGGGAAATTTGTATATGCTGAGTTGCTGAGTTTTGGGTTATTATAGTTCTTGAGTAATTGAGAATTTGGTAATCCTTTTCAGTTATATTTCATAGTTATGTTAGGCTTACCTAGTCTTAGAGACTAGGTGCCATCACGACATCCTATGGAGGGAAATAGGGGTTGTAGAAATTTGGTATCAGTGCTCTAAGTTCATAGGTGTTACGAGTCAAAAGTAGTTTAGTAGAGTCTCACGGATCGGTTAGGGAGACATCTGTACTTATCTTCGAGAGGCTATGGAACCGTTAGGAAAAGTTTCAATTCTTTGATTCCTTATTGTGCGAATTTGTTGACTTCGAAATTCTAAACCTCTATCTTTCTATTCTCTCACAGATAGTGAGGACACGCACAACTGGATCTGATGACCAAACTCGCGCTCTCTTCTAAAGCCGCAAGAGGCCGGGGCTGGTGTAAGGCCCCGTAAAAGTTTTTCCTAAAACCTGGGCTTTTAGACTTTGTGGGTTGAACAATGTGTTGGGGAGTTGAAGAATATTATATAAAAGTGTAGGGCATTCCTATGGCGCATTCTGTGGTCACAGAACTGATCTGCGGACAGTAGATCAGCCGCAGACTGAGGTAGAAATCTGGGCAAATGTTTGGACCATTATGCGGTCCATTATACTGCTGCATAATCATTTTACGGGCTGCATAACATATCGCAAACCCATCACGAAAATTTTTGAGGGAACGTTCTGCGGTGCATTATGCGACCGCATAATAGGTCTGCGGATCACAGACTGGTTGCAGAGTGAAGTAGAAACACCCAGTTCCTGAGGGCCATTATGCGGCCCATTTTGCGGACAGCTGAAGCGTTATGTAGTAGCATATGCGATCACATATCTGCATCGAGGCTTCATTTTTTCTAATTTTTGAATCTGGCCCCATTCTTATAAAACAGTCTTAGAGATTACTTTTGAAGTATAAAACTTATATTTCTAGATAGAGATAGTGCCATAGAGTGAGAGGGGAAGTTCCTAGGCTTATCATTCATCAATTTGTGCTCAAAGTTTAAGAATTTACAAGAAGAATTCACTAGGTCTTCATCCTAGAGGTAAGATTCTACTCCCTAGCGCTCAATTCCGGGATTTAACTGGAAATTGGTAATAATGAGGCAATTCTTGGGGGTGGGAGTTGTTCATTAAGAATGCATGTACCAGAAAGGGTAGTGGGAAGATTGGTGAACTCATTTGGGTAAACTTTGGGTAATGGGGTGGGAGTTGTGCATACGTAATGTTTGATAAAATGCTTAAGTGAGCTGGAACTATGAACTCCTTCCTTATTTTTATTCAATTTTGCTATATCTCTAAATAGATCGAAGTGTCTAAGATTTTGGGAACATTTTAGTAATTTAAGAAGCTCGAGGCGAGGTACGTTGGCTAAACTTCTCTCTTAGAATATAATTCCCATGATGTTTTTGTAAGTCCCGAGTTGTCCATTATGAATTGAATTTTCTAAATAAGTTTGTTGTCGAAAGATGTGTGTGTGTGTGTGTGTGTATTTATATATGTAAATATGTTCAAAATGTGTTTCGGAATATTCTTATCATATTATGTTATTCTTTGGGAGCGTGTTAAAAGTATGAGTTTGTATTAAAATGTTGTGACTTCAAGTCAAGCCCAAATGAAAGTGACCATATCAAATTGTGTAAGAAATCACATGTGCCTAATACCCTAAATTGCTAAAATATGTGCTTAAAGTCAGGGATAGAAATGTTTGTTGTTGACAATCCGTGATAATGTTTGAAAGTGAAATAATGAGAATGAATTATGAAGTACGACCAACGTGTCAAGAATGATATCCTGTTATGGCAAATAGAGCCAATAAAATGAATGACACGTATAAGAATATGAAATGAGTGGTAAATCCTTTCAATAGTAAATGCCTTGGGAGTATCGTTTAGCCACCGAGGAAGGGTAGGTCAGAACAACATAACCTCGAAACTAGACATGCTGGTGTAGGAGTGATTGAGGAGTAAATCTCCTTGTTAATGTGATGAGACTGTTTCCCCTTATATGGGATGAGACTGGTGTGTTTAGATATTTGCCCATATATGGGATGAGATTATTGCTAGCGAGATGTAATGTGATGTCGACCCACACGATATTTTGGTGAAACGGCTTAGCCGATCGGGCTGAGATCGGATGCCATGCCGTGCACATAGTGGTATTGTGAGGATATGTCTCGGGGTGAGACGGCTTAGCCGCTCGGGCTGAGATCAGACTCCATGCTAAACCACGATGGTGTATGGGTGCTAAAGATTTCCCAACTTAAATTTCTAAAACTTACTTGAAATTTACCTTTCCTCTAACTTGACACCTTGATACTGTTTGAGTCTCTTATTGATTCATGTTTTCTTCTCCTTTTGCTGTTACTCATTATATTGAGAGGGTGGTTAGTTTTACATACTAGTACAATACCATATATACTAACATCCTTCTGCCAGCGGCGCTGCATCTTTAATTGATGCAGGTGGTTCCATAGCAGGTGGTATTGATCAGTGATAGCAGCACACCCTCTCCTCAGTTGACTTGGTGAGCCCCACTTCACTTTGGGGTCCTGTATCTCTTGTTCCATGTATATATTGTTTTGAGGTATAGTCGGGGCCTTGTTGCTGGCATTGTCGTAGCACTCTCTTGTTTTTGTTAAAGGCTCCGTAGAAATATAGTGGATTGTATCTTGTCTTTGGGAAGGTTAAACTAAAAATCTTGTAATTGTATCATCTGTTCCACTTTAACTATGACTGTACAGTGTACTATTTTGGAGTCTTGCTAATAACATATCTAAAGAAAATGAACTGGTGTTATTCAAATGACCTCTTAATGTTTAATTAATGATATAAATGTATCTTTTATTTATTCATGGGAGAGTTGAGTAGAAGGTATTGTCCAGGATTGCTCGGCCGGGGTATCTCGGTTGAGCGTTGCCAGTCACGCTCCCCATGGTCGGGGCATGAAAAACTTGGTATCAGAGCCAATGGTTTTAAAGTGTCCTACGATGTCTCAGAGTCATGTCTAGTATTGTCCTTCTTATTGGTGTGTTGTCTACCACATCAATAATAAGGAGGCTACTTGGGAATTTAGGAATAATACCCTTCTTTGATGTTCTAGATCGTGCAATAAAGCTGATTGTAAGATTCTTCCTCCTTCAACTCGTGCATTGCTCTGATTTTCAATATATGGTGCCTAGGAAGAAACCAAGAACTAACCAAGTGTCCAATTCCACACTAGGAGTGGCAATTGATCCTTTACTTGATGATGCAGGTGAGCACCCGAGGGGTGAGAACATTCTCGCGACTACTACACTGCCTGATTCTACTATACCTGATCAGTCTGCACCCGTCCTTACACCTACTGAGGGTGCAACGATCGCTCCAACTGATATTCCAGTTCCACCTCCAGCCCCAACTTTTGGTCCCGATATATCTGATGGGGATCTTCGGGGAGCCATACAAATGTTATCTCAGATAGTGCCTTCCGAGTCCCAGAGATAAAATGTTGCACTAACTTTTTCTAGTCAACCAGGGGATTCTACAAGTTCCAGGATGAATAGGTTTCTCTAGTTGGATCCTCTAGTGTTCACAGGTCCAGATCCGGAGGAGGACCCCCAGGATTTTATGGACGAGATGCACAAGACCCTCCGAGTTATGACTGAGATGTGGGAGGACTCTCCTGAGGAGGAAAGCCCTCCGGTGAGGTGGAGTGAGTTTCCCGATGCTTTCATTGATCATCTCTTTCCTACCAAGACTATGGCAGCCTGTGCTGCCGAGTTGAAAGCCTGAAACAACGGAGCATGAGTGTGTGGGAGTATCTTATGATATTTGCACACCTGTTCAAAAATGCCATTTACATGTTGCCCACTAAAGAGGCTAGGGGGCGCCGGTTTGTGCAGGGCCTTAGCCCCTTGGTTATGAATAAGGCCACTACAGCTGCCTTGAATTCTTATATGAACTATGCTAGGATGGTGGCATTTGCTTAAGCCACAGAGACCGGCAAACTGAAGAATAGAACAGAGCGTCAGAACAGCAGCAAGGCCCGGTCCGTGGGCAACTTTGGTGGTTCTTCTGGTGGTGGTGGTGGTAGGTCAGTATTCAGGGGCGGGTCATCAGGGGCATCCCAGTCTTTTCCACAATCTTCAATCACTGTGCAGCCATCGGGGCCCAATCAGTAGCAGGGGAGCCGCATTTGGACCGTCCAAGGCAACAGGGGACCTTACCAGCATGGTCAGTCTAGTAGGAGATTTCCACAGCAGCAGAGACCCCCATGCTCTAGGTGCGGGAAGATGCACTTTGGGGCATGCTTCAGGGACCAGCCCATATGTTTTGGGTGTGGTTTGATGGGTTACATTCAAAGAGACTGCCATTCGTCTCACCAGTACCCGCATGGCGTGGTGAATCTAGGGGTGGCGCACAGTGATCGGGAGGACCCAGCCGTTTCTATTCCTTGAGTGCCACGGGTATATTGACTGTCCAATCTCGTGATGTGTATGCTCTTGTCGATCCCAGTTCCACTTTGTCCTCTGCCAATCCCTATGTTGCTATGGAATTTGATATAGAACCGGAACAACTTCATGAGTCGTTCTCTGTATCTACTCCGGTGGGCGAGTCTATTGTGGCAGCGCCGGTTTATAGGGATTGTGTTGTCACGGTGCGTGTGGTGCATGGTCTGGACACCATGGAAAATTTCATTGAACCGGGGATGGTTGATTTTGATGTAATAATGGAGATGGATTGGTTTTATTCATGTTTCGCCAAGCTTGATTGTCGAACAAGAACTGTTAGGTTTGAATATCCAAATTAGTCAATGATTAAATGGAAGGGGGATGATGTGGTGCCGAAGGGTAGGTTTATGTCTTACCTTAAGGCCACAAAAATGATTAACAAGGGGTGTATTTACCATTTGTTCCGGGTTACGGACACCGATGCTGAGGCACCTACACTTGAGTCTGTGCCTGTTGTAAGTGAATTTTCGGAGGTCTTTCCAGATGAGCTACCTGGGATCCCGCCAAACAGGGAGATTGATTTTGGGATTAATGTGGTGCCAGACACACAGTCTATATCTTTTCCTCCCTACATAATTGCACCGGCAGAATTGAAGGAGCTACAGGAACAAATGTAGAATTTGTTAGAGAAGGGTTTCATCCGGCCGAGTGTGTCACCTTGGGGCTCACCGGTCTTTTTGTAAGAAAGAAAGACGGGTCACTGAGAATGTGTATTAACTATCGGCAGCTCAACAAGGTCACAATAATGAATAATTACCCGCTGCCAAGGATAGATGACTTGTTTGACCAATTGCAAGGTGCTAAGTACCTCTCCAAGATCGATTTAAGATCCGGGTATCACCAATTGAAGATCAGGGAGCAGGATATACCGAAAACAACTTTAAGGACCCGGTATGGGCACTTTGAATTTCTTGTAATGTCTTTTAGGCTAACAAATGCCCCCCCCCCCCAGCTTTCATGGATTTATGAACCGAGTTTTCAAGCCTTTTCTTGACTCTTTCGTGATAGTGATTATTGACGATATCCTTGTATATTCGCGAAGTCGAGAGGACTATGCTAATCATGTCAGGACAGTTCTACGGACTCTATATCAGCAGAAGTTGGATGCGATGTTTTTGAAATGTGAATTTTGTCTTGAATCTGTCATGTTCTTGGGTCATGTCGTCTCCAGAGAAGCAATTGAGGTAGATTCTCAGAAGATTGCAGCTGTAAAGAATTGGCCTAGACCTACAACTCCAACTGAGATTCGCAACCTCTTAGGCCTAGCAGGGTATTACAGGAAATTTGTGGAGGGGTTCTCTACTCTTGCCTCTCCGTTGACTAAATTGATGCAAAAGGCGATTAAGTTACAATAGTCAGGTGCTAGTGAAAGGAGCTTGCAGGAGTTGAAATCGAGGTTGACTACAACACCTGTGTTGACTCTACCAGATGATACAAATGGGTTTGTGGTATATTGTGATGCTTCAAAAATCGGACTTGGGTGCGCATTAATGCAACATGGCAAGGTGATAGCTTATGCTTCTAGGCAACTCAAGAATCATGAAAAGAACTATCAAACACATGACTTAGATCTTGCAGCAGTGGTATTTGCGTTAAAGATTTGGCGTCATTATTTGTAATAGGCTCCATGTGGATATATTCACGGACTATAAGAGCCTACAATACATTTTCAAACAGAAAGAATTGAATCTGAGATAGAGAAGATGGGCATCATCGGGGGAAGGGTAATGTTGAAGCGGATGCTCTTACCCAGAAATCTATGGGCAGTTTGGCTCACATGGAGGCATATCAAAGAATGTTGGCCAAGGAGGATCATCGGTTGGGTTGTTTGGGAGTTCGTCTTGTGGATTCTAGTGAAGGAAGAGTAATTGTGCAAAATCGGGCTGAACCATCACTCGTTATGGAAGTCAAGGAAAAGCAATACAACGACCCATCATTGGTACAATTGAAGGAGGGAATTCCTAAACACAAGACATGGCCTTTTCTCTTGGCATGGATGATGGTACTCTAAGGTACCAAGGGCGACTACCTATTCCAAATGTGATGGTCTATGGGAAAGAATCATGACTGAGGCTCACACTTCTAGGTATTCCGTGCACTTGGCGTTTACCGCACCAGTTGCCACTCCACCTACACAGCCAGCTAGAGGTGGAGGTCGGGCGGGTAGACGTCGCCCTAAAGAGGGTGGCCAGGCCAGATGTTATGCTCTTCCGACTAGGACGGAGACGGTAACATTCTAGTCAATTATCATAGCTATTGTTTTGGTTTTTCATAGAGATGCATCAGTCTTATTTGAGCCAGGCTCTACTTATTCCTCTGTATCATCTTACTTTTCTCCATATTTGGGTATATCACGTGATCTTAAGTTCTCCTTATTCGATAGTTGTTGATCGTTTGTATGAATTGCGTTTAGTTGTTCTTGGTTGTTTTGAGACTATAGCTGACCTATTGTTGCTCGGTATGGTAGGTCTTGATGTTATTTTGGGCATGGATTGGTTGTCACCATATCATGCTATTCTTGATTGTCACTCTAAGACGGTGACGTTGGCTATGCCAGGTTTGCCGCGATTGGAGTAGAGGGGTTCTTTGGATTATGTTCCTAGCGGGGTGGTGTATTCCCTAAAGGCACAACGGATGGTTGGGAAGGGGAGTGAGGCATATCTGGCCTTTGTGAGAGATGTCAATATTGATACTCTTACCATTGAGTCAGTTCCGATAGTGAGGGATTATCCAGATGTATTTTTAGCAGATCTTTTAAGCGCGCCGTCTGATAGGGATATCGATTTTAGTATTGATTTATTTCCAAACACTCAGCCCATTTCTATTCTACCATATCGTATGGCCCAATGGAGTTAAAGGAGCAATTGCAAGAATTGCTAAACAAAGGCTTCATTCACCCTAGTGTGTCACCATAGGGTGCTCCAGTCTTGTTTGTAGAGAAGAAGGATGGTTCTATGCGCATGTGTATTGATTATCGATAGTTGAACAAGGTTACAATGAAGAACAGGTAACCATTACCACGCATTGATGACCTATTTGATCAGCTACAGGGTGCCAGAGTGTTTTGGATGATTGATTTGCGATTAGGCTATCACCAGTTGAGGATTCGAGATCTGAATATTCCGAAGACTGCCTTCAAGACTCGGTATGGTCATTACGAGTTCCTTGTGATGTCATTTGGGTTGACCAACGCCTCAGTAGCATTCATGCACTTGATGAAAAGTGTATTGCAATCCTATCTTGACTCATTCATCATTGTGTTTATTGACGACATAATGGTGTACACCCGGAGTCGGGAGGATCATGAGCAGCACCTGAGGACCACACTTCAGACCTTGTGCGAGAAGAGGTTGGATGAAAAATTTTAAAAGTGAGAATTTTTGCTTGATTCAGTGTCGTTTTTGCGTCACATAGTGTCGAGTGAGGGGATCAAGGTATATCCAAAGAAGATTGAAGTAGTGCAGAGTTGACCCAGACTGTCTTTGGCTACTAAGAGACGAAGTTCTCTTGGTTTGGCAGGGTATTGCTAACGATTCGTAGATGGTTTCACATCTATTGCTTCACCTATGACCATATTGAGCCGGAAGGTTGCTCCGTTCAAATGGACCATGGAGTGTGAGGAGAGCTATCAAAAGCTCAAGACTACTTTGACTACATCCCTAGCGTTGGTGTTTCCTACGGGTTCATGGTCATGCACTGTACACTGTGATGCGTCACGTGTTGGCCTTTGACGTGGTGTTGATGCAAGATGGTAGGGTGATTGCCTATGCATCTAGATAGTTGAAGGTACATGATAAGAATTATCCTATCCATGACCTAGAGTTAGCAGCTATTGTTCTTGCCTTAAAGATTTGGCGGCACTAATTTTACGGTGTCCTTGTGAGGTCTATACCGACTGGTGAAGTCTACAGAATTTGTTCAAATAGAAAGATCTCAACTTACGTCAGCGGAGATGGTTAGAGTTACTTAAGGACTATGATATAACCATTCTATATTATCTCGGGAAGGACAATGTGGCGGCCGATGCCTTGAGTCGAAAGGTGGAGAGCTTGGGTAGTTTACCATACCTACCAGCAGCGGAGAGGCCATTAGCATTGGATGTTCAGGCCTTGGCCAACCTGTTTGTTAAATTAGATGTTTTGGAGCTGAGTCGATGTTTAGCTTATGTGGTTTTTCGGTCTTCCCTATATGATCATATCAGAGAGCGTCAGTATTACGACTCCCCTTTTGCTTGTCCTCAAGGACAGGGTTCAGCATGGCGATGCCAAGGAGGTCACTATTGGGGATGACAGTGTGTTATGGATGCAGGGCCGACTAAGTGCGCCCAATGCAGGTGGTTCGCGTGAGTTGGTTCTTTAGGAGGCCCACAATTCGTGATACTCCATTCATCCGGGTGCTGCAAAGATGTATTACGAATTGAGGTAACACTATTGGTGGAGGAGAATGAAGAAAGACATAGTAAAGTATGTAGCTTGGTGCCTAAATTTTTAGCAGGTGAAGTATGAGCATCAGCGGCCAGGTGGGTTGCTTTAGCGGCTAGAGATTCCACAGTGGAAATGGGTGCGAGTTATTATGGTTTTTTCGGGCTCCCACTGACTTAGAGGAAGTTCGATGCAGTATAGGTGACTGTGGATAGGTTGACCAAGTTGGCACATTTCGTCCCAGTGGTGACTACTTATTTTTCATAGAAACAATTTATATTCACAAGATTGTCCGACTTCATGGCTTGCTAATATCCATCATCTCTAACTGCGGCACATAGTTTACATTACGATTTTGAAAGGCTGTACAATGTGAGTTGGGCACACGGATCGAGTTGAGTACTACATTCCACCCTCAGACGGACGGACAGTCCGAGTGCACTGTACAGATATTGGAGGATATGCTTCATGCATGTGTGATAGAGTTTGGGGGTTTTTGGGATCAGTTCCCGCTGCTTGAAGAATTTGCCTATAACAACAACTAGTAGCCGAGCATTCAGATGGATCCGTATGAGGCCTTGTATGGGAGGCGGCGTCTGTCTCTACTGGGTTGGTTTGAGCGGGGCGAGGCTTGGCTATTGGGTACAGACCTGGTACAGGATGCTTTGCAAAAGGTTAAATTGATTCAAGATCGGCTTCGCACAGCCCAATCTAGATAGAAGAGTTATGCGGATCGAAATGTTCATGACGTTGCATTCATGGTTGGGGTGCGGGTCTTGCTCCAGGTTTCGCCCATGAATGATGTTATGATGTTCGGGAAGAAGGGCAAGTCGAGCCCTAGGTATATCGGACCTTTTGAGATTCTCGAGAGGATTGAAGAGGTGGCCTACATGCTTGCACTACCACATAGTCTAGCTGCAAGTTCATCCAGTATTCAATATTTCTATGCTCTGGAAGTATCAAGGTAATCCGTCACATGTGTTAGACTTCAGCTCAGTCCAGGGGGACAAGGATTCGTCTTATGTTGAGGAGCCGCTGGCCATTTTGGATAGGAAGGTCCAAAAGTTGAGGTCGAAAAACATTGCTTCAGTGAAAGCTAAGTGGAGGGGTCAACCACTCGAGGAGACAACTTGAGAGACTGAGCGTGATGGGCATAGCCGTTATCCTCATCTTTTCACCACTTTAGGTATGTTTCTATACTCGTTCGAGGACGAATGTCTGTTTTAAAAGGGGAAAGATGTAACGACTCGGCCGATCGCTTTGAGTAATTTAGCCTCGATCACCTATGTATTGCCTCCTCTATTTTTTTTTTTGGTTATGTGACTTTCCGGTGATGTTTGGTTTTGTTTTCGGGTTAGTTTCGCAGTGAAATTTGACATGTAGTTCCTAAGTTGGAGCTTTAAGTTGAAAGAGTTTACTGTAGTTTGACTTTTGTGTAGACGACTCCGGAATGTAGTTTTGACGGTTCCAATAGCTCCGATGTAGATTCTATTCTTAGGAGCGTGTTCGGATATTAATTTGGAGGTCCATAGGTCATTTCGACCTGAATTGGCGAAAGATAGAAAGTTGAAGCTTTGGAAGGTTGAAATGTTTGACCTGGAGGTAACTTTATTGATATCGGGGTCAAGTCCTGATTCCGGAAGTTGGAGTAGCTCCGTTATGTCATTAATGACTTTTGTGCAAAATTTGAAGTCAATCGGAGTTGTTTGGGTATGAATTGGCATTAGTTTCAATATGCAAGAATTGAGTTGCGATATGTAGAATCGATGTTGTTTGATGTGATTTTGCCCTCGAGTAGGTTCGTTATCTAGTTTTGAACTTGTTGTTATATTTGGACAGGGTCCTGAGGGCCCCGGGTGTGATTCAGATTGAATCCGGAACAATTTTGGACCTTAAGCATTGCTGAAGCACTGTTGCTTCTAGTGTGGTCGCACTTATGATGGGTGTGGCCGCAGGTGCGATGCTGCAGGTGCAGCTTTAGGAACGCAAGTGCGGTGGTGAGTGGTGGATGCTGGGATAGCAGAAGCAGGAAGGTCTCCATAGAAGTGAAGTCTCTTCTGCGATGGAAGGTAACGCAGGAGCGGGCAATGGTCGAAGCTGCGACATTTCCTCCTCAGGCGCGTGTGGGCAGATGCGGTTGTTTGCTCGCAGAAGCAGAGGGGATGATATTAGTGGCATGTACAATTGTGCTTCATTTTTTCCGCAAAACTGGGCCTCCTAGACGCAGAAGCGGAATCGCTGGCAGAAATAGGGATTTTTCGAGGGTTTTGATCTTATTTGGATTTTTACACCTACATAGCTCGGTTTGAGGCGATTTTTCGAGGGTTATTCAAGGAAATATTGGGTTGAGTGATTCTAACTCGGTTTTGGCGATATTACAAGAATCTATTGTTGTTTTCATCGAGGTTTAGTGTTTTGTGTTGGAAATTTTGGAAAAAAATTGTGAAACTCCTTAGGCTATTTTTGGGATATGAAAGGCGATTAGAAGTTGGATTTGAGTAATTCTTGTATGATTGGACTCGTTATCGAATGGGTGTTCGGATTTTGTAATTTTGGTGAGGTTCAAAGACGCGGGCCCTATTTGACTTTTTGAGTAGACTTTTTGTTTCTTTGTAAAGAACATAACTTATTGTTCGAAATAGTTTCCAATAATTTATATTTATGGTACGAAGTTTTTTTGGTAGATTCGAGTTTCTTTGAGTTTGATAATCGAGGAAAAGTCCTACTAGTGGATTGAGTTAGTGTGTTTTGAGGTAAGTGTCTTGCGTAACTTTGTGTGGGGGAATTACCCCTTATGATTGGTGTTGTTTTGTGATAATTGTGACATGTGAAAGCCGCGTACGCTAGGTGACGAGTGTGTTCACGGGTTAAATGTGAAAAATTACCGGTTTCAGCTATGTAGACTCCTGCCATGCCTTAATTGAGTAACCTAAACATGTTATATTCATCATCATTAGGCTATCTTCACATGCTCTACTTCTCTGATCTCTTACTTGCTAATTGCTCTACATGTTTGATTGAAGTTGTTATTTCCTCAATTCCTTATTCATTATTTAACCGTGAATATTTTATCTGATGTTGTTCTTTTGTAATATCTTGTTGTTGAAATTGGTATTGAGTAATAAATGTCACGATTCATATTGAGGCAAAGTTATAAAGTGTGAAATAATATTCTTGTTGATTTATTCATTTTCGGTTGTTATTGTTGAGACTCTTGTGCACATTGTGGTTGAGCCATGGGCTTATTTATTGTGAAAACACCATCATTGTTGATCTCTTTGACATGTTGTGATATTGGGCACTTGAGGTGCGGTTAGTGATACATTGTGATATTGATGCACATGCAGTGGTATAAGGTTTTGGGATTGAAACACATGCGGTGAGATAAGGTGGGCTTGATACGCGTGTTGCTAGTAGGGGAACTACTTGAAGCCATGCGGTGTTATGAAGTGGGCTAAAACGCGACAAGCTATTTCGGGAAAATGATAGTCAAAACTAAATGCAAGGCTCTCGCGGTGATATAAGGAAAGATTGTGAATTATTTTGTGATTTGAGAATACGAGGTGGTACCTCAGTAGTGACTCTTGTTGATATTTCTCTATTACTTCACTTGTGTTAGGTTGTTTTATTTCCTCGGCATAACATTCCTTGCTTTCTTTCGTGATTCACCTATTTGCCTTAGTTAAGTGTAGTTAATTTTTGTATATTTCTTACTTGTTTTATTTCCATAGTTATTATGATTGCACTATTAAATTACTCGTTCTATTTCTTATTTATTCAAGCAGGTCATTAACCTGACCTCGTCACTACTCTATTAAGGTTAAATTTGGCACTTATTGGCTACCGTTGCGGTGTACTGATGCGACGCTTCTGCACATCTTATTTGTGCAGATCCAGGTACCTCACACCAATCCAGGCACCCATGAGGCGAGCTCGATTCGGAGAGGTCAAGGTATACCTTCCGGCGTCCGCAGGCCTCGGAGTCCCCCCCATGCCTTTTCTATTTTATTTCCTTATCCTTTTATAGACACTGATGTATAGGGATGTTGATTCGCTCAAATTACACCTTAAATATAGTGTAAGTGATCGATGTCAAATATAGTAACCCAACTAGGTTGGGGTCGAATCCCATAGGGAATAGGCGTGAAACGATTGTCCAATTAATGCAATACTTTACTTAGTCGTAATTCAATCAAGTAGCCAAATAAAATAAAGAAGTGTTGAGTACGTAAGGAAAAGTAAAATAAGAACTAATGTTTAAGAATAAGTTGAACGTGGAAACTATGAATTTAAGATACTAAGGTTATGTTCCCCTTAATGAAGTAGAATGTTCTTGATATTGATATTGAAGTCCGTTCTTGATATGCAATCGGTGTTTAATAACTTATTATCCATTATTTCCCAACACTTGGATAATGTATCCTCTTAAGATTCTCCCGAATATAAAAGAGTCAAACTTAAGAACAACCAATCATTCGCCAAATTAAAATCTGCTTATTCCTAAGTGATTTCGTTAAACAAGGTTTAAAGCCTTGAATTCTTGTTATTTATCTCTACCAAACTCTATCTCACTTTTCCAACATAAGATAGTGTGAATTGGCACTCGTTAATGTTTGCAACCACTAACAATTAATTTACGAACAAGAAATAAATAAATATCAAGCTTCTTTCGAAATTGGAATCAATATCAAACTCTCAATAACATTCCACCCATCTAGGGTTCACAGCCTCAGTATTCGAGTTTAGCTACACATACTGATAACTAAAGAACAAGGAAGAATACTTGAATTCATCTTACAAAAATATAGAATTTTCAGTTTTGATCACCCAAAAGCTTCTCTCAATTCGAAAATAATCAAAAGCCATACTTTTCACTCTAAGTTCACCCAAGAATGTCTTCACAAAACCCTATAAAAGCTATTTATAGAGGCCCATAACCCGAGGCGAGCAGCAGTCAGTGTTGCCCTCGTTGCACTTATGCGAATCGCATTCCTGTCGCAGAATAGGAATGCGGTTCACAAATCTTCCTATTTCATTGCAAATCGCACCAGTCAGCTTTACTCTCGTTGCATCCCAATTTGCGGTTCGCAGGTTGACTTTGCGATCACATAATGCGATCGCATTCTTCACACTATTTTTCATCCAGACTCTGTTCATGTTTGCGATGAGAATGCGGTTCGCATTCCTGCTTTGCGGTCACATTTGCGACCGCGTTCTCAACCTTAAAGTTGGCTTAAAGTTTTGTCTGCATTTGCGATCCACCTGCAAAGTATGCAACTCGCATGGCTGTTTTGCGATCGCATAATTGCCTCTGCGATGCTCCTGACCTCTTTTCTTGTCTTTAGCTGGCTTTTTGGACTTCTTTTTCATACTTCAGGATTTCTTCACTCAGTACACTAAAATTACGTAAGTATCGTGATAATTAACAAGTAGAACAAGTCCAACTCTAAACAAATAGTATCAAAATGTGCCGAAATTACCCGGCACATCAACACCCCCAACTTAAACTCTTGTTTGTCCTCAAGCAACTAACACGATACTATCCTACTCTAGACTCTACTTATCAAATATGAAGCAATACTGACCATGGACGGTGTTTGTTGTTAACATCTCAAGCATAACCCTTTTTGACCACTGTACCCCCCTTTGAATCATTAATATGTTCAAAGACAACCAATCAATTAGTGAACTTTGAGCCTCATCAAAGTAACTAAAGGCTACCTTCAGCTGAATCTACTTATGCTTTACTCAAAGCTCAACTGACTATCAACCTAGCAGTGTATGTGCCCTCACTAGAAAGAAAGTCCCACTCTCAAAATATTTATTATAGCAAAAACAAGGGACAAAAGTACTAGTACACTCGCTCTCAGAACAGAATTTCAAGTGTCACCACATGTCATGCCATAGGCTTGCCCTTATTTTAGTTCATCGCCTAGTTACTGGAACACTCGGTTAGAGATCACAGAAGGACTTTGTAAGCTTGTAATGTTGGTTTGAGGAAGGGTAGGATGTATATTTAGATTATAATGGCTACTTCCTCCTTGAACACTAATTACACGCTTATTTCTTTCAACCTTTTGTTCCTTTTTGACCCTATGGCCTCAATGGCCTTACATTCCCGCATTAGACCCCACTTGCATACCTCTTTATTTGATTCTCAAGCTTCTTTATGACAACACACATAGAATATTTCTCTTTTT
>MCJB01001533.1:0-14971 GCA_002018475.1 Nicotiana obtusifolia | reverse complement strand
GCCCGAGTGTACTCAGGAGTACCTAATTTGGTTACAGTCCGTCCCACCAGGGGTTAGCATCCTATTGCCAGCACAACTTAGGGGGCGGGCAGTTTAGACAGATGATTTTGAGGAGGCATCGGACCAATATCCCTGGGATAAGCTGGAGTTGATAAAGTCTCAGTTAGCGGAATTGGCAGCAAACGTGGAGCAGCATGGCCAGTATTTGCTTAGGGTTGGCCTTCAGGAGGCGGGGGCACACGCCAGGGTCTTTATTCCTAGCATCGTGTTTCTTTACGAGGCATGTTACAAAGCTTGAGCACGACGGATAGCCCAAGACCATCCCAGCCAGGACTGTCGCATTCAGGAGCAGTTTGAGGATCCATTCTATTTAAATGTTTTGAGATTGTCTTATGTTGTCTTTTACTTTTATGTCTTGTCTAGGAGTACTGAGTCCTTTAGGTAATGTCAAAGTCAGTCATAGTGTGGTCAAGCATGTCGGGTCTTTCATTATCGTACTTTTTATTCTATTTTAATATCAAAAAGTTTTAAATGAAAATCTCAACTTTTATTTTTTCCATCACTTTTTCAAAACTACGCTTGGTCTGATTCATGAAGAACATGATACGTAGGCAACCTACATCAGGTTCGATCAAGTCATTTTGCATCAAAAAGAGAAGAAAGTGGTAAGAGGTGTTGGAAAAGAAAGAGAAGGCAAGATTTAAATAAGTAAATTGGGATGATGCCATATGACCTTGCAACCCTCAAAGCCATTTTAGAACCGTTATTTGTTGCTAGGTGCATTGCACGTAATGTGATATTATTATCTGATAAATGCCCTAACACTAACATGGTGGTTTTGTGTTGTTGTCCTCTGTTACATTCTGACTATTGACAGGAAAGTGGTTAGTTTGTTGGTATCCTGGCAAGTCATCCATACAACACCCGATCAAAGTGCATAGTCATGGCTAGCAAGGAAACAGACACTGGAGTCATAGACCCGCCAAGAGAGATTGTTGAGTCGGAATCAGAACTGCAAGAGGAGGTCTGGAGGTTGAAGCATCAGATGGCGGAAATGCATCAAGCATGGATTAAGGGACACCTTCCACCCTCGTTCCCTACCAACTACACAGAAAACCCTACTTCCATTCCACCATTCTCTCAATCCCAGATGTCCAATATCATTGATCTTTCCCCACAACACGCACCGGGGCTTTACCCCTTACCACAATTAGCCCGGCACTTCGGCCCAAACTTTTCATGCTCCACCGGCCAAAACAACCTCGTACCCTGCTCCGACATCTGCTCCTATTTTTTTACCCCCTCCACAAGCTACCCTCCACCGGCCCTCTAGTGAGCCTGCATTTCCCGCCCTAGATGCCTACTACCATGCACCGGAACCCACTTTTAAAGTCCCAGATCCTTATTCCTACACCCCCCAATTTGAGCCTCATGTTGAAACTGACAAACCACCCAAGAATGTAGAGCAGGAAGAGATGTTTAGCAAGTTACAGAGTCTCGAGAAATCATTGAGAAATATGCAACGGTTGGGAAACCTGGTGAGTGTGGCCTATAAGGATTTATGTTTGTTTCCCGATGTCCAACTACCTGCCGGGTTCAAGATGCCCAAGTTCGACTTGTATGACGGACATGGGGATCCTGTTGCCCATCTAAGGGGTTATTGCAGTAAAATGAGAGGAGCCGGAGGAAAAGACGAATTACTAATGGCCTACTTCAGCCAAAGTCTGAGTGGGGCAGCTTTAGAATGGAACACCCGCTAGGACATTAGCAGGTGGTACACTTGGGACGATATGGCTCAGGCCTTCGCCCGATATTTCTAGTACAATATAGACATTGTTCCAGACCGCCTATCTCTGACCAAGGTGGAAAAGAAACCCGGTGAAAGCTTTAGAGAATATGGGTTCCGATGGAGGGAGCAAGCTGCACGAGTCAATCCTCCGATGGAAGAAAATGAGATGGTTAAATACTTCATTCAAGCCCTGGAGCCCACTTACTATGGACACTTGATCTCAGCCATTGGTAAGTCTTTCAGTGATGTGGTAAAAATGGAAGAAATGGTGGAAGAGGGGCTCAAGCCGAGTAAGATCATGAGTTATTCTGCTATAAAAGCAACCACCCAGGCAATCCAGAGTGGTACCGGAAGTTTGCTAGGCAAGAAGAAGAAGGAAGATATCGCTATGGTTGTCTCCGGATCATGGCAGGGCCAAAGAGGTTCACCTCACCAGTACACCCATCCTCGACCCCGACCTCAAACCTACACCCAAGCCCCATGTAATACACCTCAACATTACTTTTCCCTGCGAAACCCCCAAGACTTAGCCAGACCATCCCAATATTTTGTTCACCATGCACAGTCATATGCTCAACCCCCTCCTTATCCACAATGGCGTGCCCCCCTCCCACAGAATATCTACCCAGCTCCACAAAATACCTATCCACCTCCAAAACCTTACCAAAACCCAATGGTTCACATTTTCGACCAAGGCCAGAGTATAGGAGAGAGAGGCAGCAGCGGAAACAAACTTTTACCCTGCTTGGAGAATCCTATGCCAGTCTATTCCAAAGGTTAAGGCAGTTGGACGTCTTAAGGCCGATTGAGTTAAAGATACCAAACCCCCCTCCAAAGAACCTCGATTATTCCCTAAGATGTGTCTATTGTTCTGATGCTCCAGGCCATGACATAGAGAAGTGTTGGCACTTGAAACGGGCGATCCAAGAGCTCATTAATACAAACCAAATTGTAGTCCAAAGCCCAGACATGCCAAACATCAACCAAAACCCTTTGCCAGCCCATGAAGAGACACATATGATTGAAGTAGTTTACAAGGACTGGGAGTCCAAGAAGTCTTATAAGTCCGTCATGATGATTCGGGCCAGTGAAACTAATTTGGTTAAAGATCCGGATTCTACCAAAGCAAAGCCTTTAACAGTTGAAGGGGAGATCGAAAAGTTGAGCACGCTCAATTTGAAACCATCGGTGTTGGTCGTGAAAGGGGTGTCAAAAGATATTAGGGAAAGTACAGAAAGCTCAAAAGTGGTAGTGCCAGGGATTCCAAGCAAGCCTGTCATAGTTGTGAAAGGGGCTCCTATTACCCCTATCATCATTAAACCAGTAACCCAGCTGCCAGTGGTTGATGCCAAGGCTGTCCCGTGGAACTACAAACAAGTGATAATGACACACAAAGGAAAAGAAATAGAGGAAGAAGTTAATGAAACTGGAGGATTGACTCGTTTTGGGAGATGTTTCACCCCAGAAGAATTAAGGAAAGCCAAGCCATTCAAAGATAGTCAAATGCCAGTAAAGAAATCGGTTACCGAGGAAGAGGCTGAGGAGTTCCTGAAGAAGATGAAGGGGCATGATTATTCCATTATAGAGCAGTTAAGGAAAATACCAGCTCAGATTCTCTTTTGTCTTTGCTGATACACTCAGATGAACATCACAGGGTTTTGATGAAGATTTTAAATGAGGCACATGTTCCTGATAAGATCAAAGTGAACCACTTGGAAAAGATAGGTGGCAAGATCTTCGAAGCAAATAGGATCACTTTCTCGGATGATGAACTTCCTATGGAGGGTACAGAACACAACCGAGCTCTTTATCTCACGGTGAAGTTCGAAGGTTCTGTTGTCTCAAGGGTTTTGGTTAACAATGGCTCTAGTGCGAATATTTGTCCTTTGTCTACTCTGCAAAAACTGAAGATTGGCACCAAAAGAATCCACTTGAATAGCGTGTGTGTTCGAGGCTTGATGGGGGAGGTAAAGATTCTGTTGGAGATATAATGCTCGAACTATCGATAGGGGCAGTTGAGTTTACCATGGAATTCCAAGTGTTAGATGTGGCTGTCTCCTACAATCTGTTATTGGGAAGGCCTTGGATACATGCTGCTAAGGCAGTCCCGTCCTCTTTGCACCAAATGGTGAAGTTCGAATGGGACAGGCAGGAAATAGTTGTGCACGGTGATGAGGATGTGTCAGCTTGTAATGACACAATTGTTCCGTTTGTTGAAGCTGAAGATGATAAGGGACCTTGGGTCTTTCAAACTTTCAAAACAGTGTCTATTGAGAAGATCACTGAAGGAGAATGAATTTCGGGTCCCAAGCTATCCTCTGCATCTGTCATGGTTGCGAATGAAATGTTGAAGAATGGTTTTGTGCCGGGCAAGGGTCTGGGATCATCTCTGCAAGGTATTGTGCATCCAGTACGCCCCAATAGGAATCTTGGTACGTTTGGTTTGGGATTCACGCCCACCAAGGAGGACATGAAAAGGTTCAAGAATCCAAAACAGAAGGTATGGTCGCTCTCCAAGCCCGTCCCGCACATCTCCAAGTCTTTTGTCAAACTAGGAGTCGAAAATCCTCCAACCTCCTCAATCCCAGAACTTGTGGTCGATGTTGATGAAGAGACAATCAAGGGGTTCCAAAGTCTTTTCGAAGAGGTCAATATGGTAGAGGTTGGTGAAGGCTCTAGTAAAGTAGATGTGCAGCTTGTTGGCCCAAACGTAAAGCTTAGCAATTGGGAAGCTACTCCTCTCCCCACCAGGAAGGAGTTTTGGTAGTTTGCTTTGTTTCCTTTTCTGTTATCTGGGTTATTCCAAGGTTGTAATCCAGATTTTTTAGTTTTGCTTATTCTGATGCTCAAACCCTTCTATCCTTTTATTTTCAATGAAATGCAATTTCCCATTTTCCATTATTCTTAATAGTGTTTTATTTTGTTCTTTTGTACAGTTCTTTTTATGCTGGTTGCAGTGACATGACATGCATGAAGAATTTTCAGCCGAGTTTTAAAAGCCAATCTAATTCTAAAATAACAATCCAAGAAGTAGAATATGATGATGAAATAGAATATGATGAAGAAGCAGCATTTGAGGAAATCAGTAAAGCGCTAAAACAATTTGAAGAAAAATTGAAACCTAATTTGAGTGAGACTAAAGCAATCAATTTAGGGGACCAGGATGATGTTAGGAAAACCAAGATAAGTGTGCATCTAGAACCACAAGTGAAGGAGGAAATAATCAAAACATTGTTTGAGTACAAAGATATCTTTGCCTGGTCATATGACGATATGCCGGGCTTGAGCACTGATCTGGTAGTCCATAAATTGCCAACTGATCCAGCATTTCCCCCCGTCAAGCAAAAGTTGCGAAATTTTAAGATCGATATGAGTGTGAAGATCAAAGAAGAAATCACAAAGCAGCTTACTGCACAGGTCACTCGGGTCACTTGATATCCCATTTGGTTAGCCAATGTTGTGCCAGTATCAAAGAAGGATGGTAAGACCAGGGTCTGTATTGATTACCGTGACCTCAACAAAGAAAGCCCAAAGGATGATTTTCCATTGCCAAACATTCACATTCTGATCATAATTGTGCCAAGCATGAGATTGGGTCTTTTGTGGACTGTTACGCGGGATATCACCAGATCTTGATGGACGAGGAAGATGCAGAAAAGACAGCATTCATCATGCCATGGGGAACGTACTGTTATCGCGTAATGCCATTTGGTTTGAAGAATACTGGGGAAACTTACATGAGGGCGATGACCACCATGTTTCATGACATGATACATAGGGAGATTGAGGTTTATGTAGATGATGTGATCATAAAGTCAAAGAAGCAGTCTGACTATGTCAAGGACCTAAGGAAGTTTTTCCAAAGGCTCCGCAGGTACAACCTCAAGCTCAATCCAGCAAAATGTGCGTTTGGTGTCCCGTCTAGGAAACTGCTGGGATTCATGGTCAGTCGACACGGTATTGAGTTGGACCCGTCAAAGATCAAAGCCATTCAAGAATTACCGCCGCCGAAGAACAAAATAAAAGTGATGAGCCTACTTGGAAGGTTAAATTACATCAACAGGTTTATTGCTCAACTCATGACAACCTGTGAGCCCATCTTTAAGATGCTGAAGAAGAATGCTGCAGTCAAGTGGACTGACGAGTGTCACAAAGGTTAAATTACGCTCTGCTTGAGAGGACATGTTGCGCCTTGACTTGGGTGGCACAAAGGTTGAAGCATTATCTGTCGTCCCACACTACTTACCTCATTTCTTGCATGGATCGTCTAAAGTATATCTTTCAGAAGCCTATGCCCATGGGAAGACTTGCAAAGTGGCAGATTTTACTTACAGAGTTTGATATCATCTATGTGACTCGGACCGCGATGAAAGCCCAAGCCTTGGCTGACCACTTGGCTGAGAATCCGGTGGATGATGAATACGAGCCACTGAAGACTTATTTTCCTGATGAAGAGGTCATGTGTGTTGATGAGGTTGACCACGATGAAAAGCCAGGTTGGAAACTTTTCTTTGATGGAGCTGCTAACATGAAAGGGGTCAGAATAGGGGCTGTACTTATCTCTGAAACAAGGCAACACTACCCTGTAACAGCCCAACTTCGATTTTATTGCACCAACAACATGGCTGAGTACGAAGCACGCATTCTAGGTTTGAGGTTAGCTATAGACGTGGGGGTCCAGGAAATACTTGTTCTGGGAGATTCAGATTTATTGCTTCGCCAGATTCAAGGAGAATGGGAGACTCGAGATTTGAAGCTCATACCGTACCGACAGTGCCTGCATGATCTTTGTCAACGATTTAGGTCGGTCGAATTTAGACATATTCCTAGGATTCATAATGAGATTGCTGATGCCTTGGCCACTCTAGCGTCAATGTTACATCATCCGGACAAGGCTTATGCCGACCCCGTGCATATCCAAGTTCGTGATCAACATGCTTATCGTAATATGGTGGAAGAGGAAATCGATAGCGAACCTTGGTTCCACGATATCAAGGAATACATCAGGTCGGGGGTATATCCAGTAAATGCTACAGGTGAAACCATTCGACGTCTGGCCAGTGGATTTTTCTTGAACGGAGGAATCTTGTACAAGAGGACTCCGGATTTAGGACTTTTGAGGTGAATAGACGCTAAGGAAGCTTCGATTATCATGGCCGAAGTACATTTTGGAGTTTGCGGTCCGCATATGAATGGGTATATATTGGCAAAGAAGATACTTCGAGCAGGTTATTATTGGCTCACCATGGAACGGGATTGTATCAGTTTTGTTCACAAGTGTCATCAATGCCAGGTACACGGTGATTTGATTCATTCTCCCCCATCTGAGTTACACACAATGTCTGCACCTTGGCCCTTTGTTGCTTGGGGAATGGATGTTATTGGGCCAATTGAGCCGGCAACATCAAACGGGCATAGGTTTATTTTGGTGGCCATTGATTACTTTACCAAGTGGGTTGAAGTTGTAACTTTCAAGTCCATAACCAAGAAGGCAGTGGTGGATTTTGTTCATTCAAACATCATTTGTCGGTTCGGAATTCCCAAGGTGATCATCACAGACAATGCTGCTAATCTCAATAGTCATTTGATGAAAGAGGTATGCCAACAGTTCAAGATTATGCATCGGAACTCCACTCCGTATCGCCCCAAGGCAGATGGAGCTGTTGAGACTGCCAACAAGAACATAAAAAAGATACTTCATAAGATGGTTCAAAGTTCTCGGCAGTGGCATGAAAAGTTGTCTTTTGCATTCCTAGGTTATCGCACTATTGTTCGCACTTCAGTGGGTGCAACTCCTTATCTGCTGGTATATGGAACTGAGGTAGTTATACCTGCGAAAATTGAGATTCCATCCCTTAGGATCGTTGCAGAAGCCGAAATTAATGATAACGAGTGGGTCAAAACTCGGCTCGAACAGTTGAGTTTGATTGATGAGAAAAGACTGGCTGCAGTATGTCATGGTCAATTGTATCAGAAGAGAATGGCAAGAGCATATAACAAAAAGGTGCGTCCTCGAAAATTTGAAGTGGGCCAGATGGTATTGAAACGTATTCTTCCTCATCAGGTGGAAGCTAAAGGCAAATTCTCCCCAAACTGGTAGAGACCATTCGCTGTGACAAGAGTGTTGCCTAATGGTGCTTTGCATTTAACAGACATGGAAGGCAAATACGTAGATATGGCTATCAATTATGATGCAGTTAAGAGGTAATATGTATGATTTCTTTGCTCATCTTCAATTGTATTTTGTACTTGGAATGTTTGAAGTTGAAATGACGAAGGCATTTTGTTCCGCTACCCAAATACTTTCATCCTTTGCTACCCTTTTTGAGCCTTATTTATTTTCTTTCATATCCCTCTTTTGGAATCAGTAGCAGAAATAAGAAACATGAAAAAGAAAAAGGAAAGAAAAGAAACAAACAAACAAACAAAAAGAGTAAAGAAAAGAATTTTGAACTACGTTCGACCTGATTCCTTTTAAGCATACGTAGGCAGCCTTACGGTTCAGTCCTATCAAAATAAGAATAAAAATTCCCCAGACCCCAAAGGAACTGGGGCAGAAGTTTTGGTTTCGAAAGATCTGATTCCAAAAGTTGTAATTTTGACCCTTTTTTTTTCATCTTGAATTTTGAGCCTTCATGCCACCCTCTCTTTCTAATCCCGTCCAAAGGCCTACATTACGGTCCAAAGAAAGACCTTCCAATCAATCTTTGAGGATGCCAGGTCAAGCGAAATAGAGATATGATTTACATCAGGGGCAACACTTCGTTCATGGGCGCAAGAGAAATTTAAAATGAGAGAGTCTTATTGGTGAAAACCCTCACGGGCACCATAAGGCGATGGTGAGATGAGAGAAATTTAAAATGAGAGAGTCTTATTGGTGAAAACCTTTACGGGCACCATAAGGCGATGGTGAGATGAGAGAAAATTTAAAATGAGAGAGTCTTATTAGTGAAAACCCCCCGCGGGCACCGTAAGGCGATGGTGAGTTGAAAGATAAACAAATGAGAGAGGCTTGTTGGTGAAAAACCCTTCGGGACACTACAAGTCGAGTAGGTTCGCGACTTTACAGAGAAATGGTATCAGTGGAAGCCGGTTTCTGAGGTATGGAGTCAAGCCATGAGCCGAATACGATTGGTTGGACGGATTAGGCTGATCAATCCGAAATGCATGTCATGATCATTGGAGCTGGCCGCTTCCCTCGGATAAGTCTTCCTTTTCTAAATTTCCTTCACATAATCATCTGTGTTCAAATTTTCCTTTGTTCCTTTTGTCAAAAATCATTACACTTTGCTTTTTGAGTCTATCTTTATGAGTTTCTTTCGAATTAGCCCATGTTGAACAAGCAGGAAAGAATTTCAAAGCCTATTACCAGTTTCTGAATTGCACAAAGCAGAGTTTGGCCAAGCATGTCACAGGGGACATGATTTGGAATGGGCAGTATGTAGATAATTGAAGTTCAGGCAATAAGGCGACTCTTGAGTTTTGAGAAAATACAAGGATGCAACAACGTTCAGAATGAAAATGCAATGCAACAAGTAAGGGTAAGAGATTCGGGTCATTCAGAGATTTTGTGGTCCAGTCCCAATCAAAGATCAAACAACTCCTTGCTAGCTCGAAGCAGCTGATTAGAATGAAGCATGGCAGTAGCAGAAGCAGACCCTCAGCAATGACACCACATACTAACCACCGCATTTTCAAAACTAACAAGATTTTATTTGTTTGAAACAGGGGCATGAAAATTTGTTAATCCACAGGGCCCACCAATGAAGAAGGTACGGCTCAGGGGCAAGAAGTTCTTTTCAGAGTCCTCCAAGAAGAGAGCGTGGCTCAGGTAAGTTCATTTGCGGCTTTTCAGGACCCTTCTGGATAATGTGACTTAGCATTAAAATTTTTCAGGACCCTCCTGGATAATGGGACTTAGCTTTAAAAATTTTCAGGACCACCTGGATAATGGGACTTAGTTTTAAAATTTTTCAGGACCCTCTTGGATAATAGGACTTAGTTTTAAAATTTTTCAGGGCCCTCATGGATAATGGGATTTAGCTTTAAAATTTTTTCAGGACCCCTTGGATAATGGGATTTAGTTTTAAAATTTTTCAGGACCCTCCTGGATAATGAGACTTAGTTTTAAAAATTTTCATTGCCCTCTTGGATAATGGGATTTAGTTTTTAAAATTCCTCAGAGCATTCCAGGATAATGGGATTTAGCTTTTAAATTCTTAGAGGTCTTTAGGTGACATGATTCGATTAATGCTCACAGAGGTACCCAGGTTCCAAACTGGGGCAGAAAAATTTCTTTTGTTTGTTTGTTTCGCTGTAATATCAGGCGCCCACCTGGATAATGAGGGAATATAATTCAAGTTTAGCAGACAAGCGCTCACCCGAATAATGAGGGAATATAATTCGAGCCTTAGCAATCAGGCTCCCACTTGGATAACGAAGGAATATTCAAGTTTTGAAGATCAGGCACCCACCTAGAGAACGAGGAAATTCATTTCAGAGTCACTTCAATTCGCAAATTTAATAAAGCATCAGGAGCCCTCCTGGAAAATAGGGTCCATTTTCTTTTCCAGTTTTCTATTGAAGATCAAGTAGAGGTTCAAGGAAGATCCAAGACAAGAAGTAAATAGGATCTTGTATTTTTCCTTGTTTCTGATGTAATTGTTCCTTTATTTCTGATGTAATAGTAGGAACCGCGGATCGGAACCTCAACGACACTTCACTCGACTCTCTACACCGGTACTCCATCGCCCTTCTGGATAATGTGACTTAGCATTAAAAATTTTCAGGACCCTCCTGGATAATGGGACTTAGCTTTAAACTTTTTCAGGACCCTCCTGGATAATGGGATTTAGCTTTAAAATTTTTCAGGACCCCTCTGGATAATGGGATTTAGTTTTTAAAATTTTCAGGACCCTCCTGGATAATGAGACTTAGCTTTAAAATTTTTCAGGACCCTCCTAGATAATGGGACTTAGCATTAAAATTTTTCAGGACCACTTGGATAATAGGATTTAGTTTTAAAATTTTTCAAGACCCTCTTGGATAATAGGACTTAGTTTTAAAATTTTTCAGGGCCCTCCTGGATAATGAGATTTAGCTTTAAAAATTTTTCACGACCCCTTGGATAATGGGATTTAGTTTTAAAATTTTTCAGGACCCTCCTGGATAATGAGACTTAGTTTTAAAATTTTTCATGGCCCTTTTGGATAATGGAATTTAGTTTTTAAAATTCCTCAGAGCATTCCTGGATAATGGGATTTAACTTTTAAATTCTAAGAGGTCTTTAGGTGACATGATTCGATTAATACTCACAGAGGTACCCAAGTTCCAAACTGGGGCAGAAAAATTTCTTTTGTTTGTTTGTTTCGCTGTAATATCAGGCGCCCACCTGGATAATGAGGGAATATAATTCAAGTTTAGTTGTCAAGCGCTCACCTGAATAATGAGGGAATATAATTCAAGTCTTAGCAATCAGGCTCCCACTTGGATAACGAAGGAATATTCAAGTTTTGAAGATCAGGCACCCACCTAGAGAACGAGGGAATTCATTTCAGAGTCACTTCAATTCGCAAATTTAATAAAGCATCAGGAGCCCGCCTGGAGAACATGGTCCATTTTATTTTTCAGTTTTCTATTGAAGATCAAGTAGAGGTTCAAGGAAGATCCAAGACAAGAAGTAAATAGGATGTTGTATTTTTCCTTGTTTCTGCTGTAATTGTTCCTTTATTTTTGATGTAATAGTAGGAACCGCGGACCGGAACCTCAACGGCACTTCACTCGACTCTCTACCCCGGTACTCCATCGCCCTTCTCACTTAGGAACTACATGTGGCCTGATGCCTTTTTAACCAAGGATATGTAGGCAGCTCTACTTCTCCAGCTGCCTTGTGGTAGGACTTGTACATCTATTCAACTCCAATTGAACATACTATCGGTTGTAGAGTAATGCCACCAATAAATATTTCGTCATACTTCTTGAAACATGCAATCTCGAATAATGACACAAAATTTTTTGTATCTTCTATATCTATAATCATGTGTTGTTCTGGTTCTAGATCCCAAGCTATTTCTGCTTCAATCTTGGGGAGATTGATAGAAACTTTCTCTTTATGAACTATCTTGCTTCTTTCATTACTAGGTTCATCTTCAATACCAATCAAATAATTTTTTTGGTGAAACACCAACCTCTTTTGGACGAACGTCCCTTACAACCAAATCTTGCTTTTTAACAACTAGAGAAATTTTTGGCAGATCAATTTGAATATTATTTGACTTATCTTTGCATTCAATAGATCTCTCTCAAAATAAAAGTTACATGTACCTTCTCTTCTTTTCTCCTCTATTTATGAGTTTTGGCCTTCTTGATTTATTTTCGTCATCTTTGATATGTCTTCTTTTTCTTTTGGTCGATCATCTTTTTTTTTTGTGATGCTTCCTCCAATGTCTCAAATTTCTGTTGATTCAATGATCTCTCATATGTCACCAATTCATCTTCTAAATCATCAAGTCCGAGAGTGCTAAGATCTTTGGTAGCCTCAAGAATAACTTTCTTGTTGCTAATATTTAAAATTAGAGACTGTAATATTTTTTCAACAATTTTAACTTCTTCCAATACTTCTCCATTGGTCCTTAGACCATTGACTATTTCTTCGATTCTTGTAAAAAATTCTTTGATAGACTCTGTTGGTCTTACGAGCCAACTCAAATTGACTCCTATACTCTTGCAGTTTCTCCTTCTTTATGTCAGCAACTTTTTGATATGACTTCATCAAAATTACCCGAGCCTCCTTTGATGACTTTGCATGCAAATATTTTTTAGATACATGCTATTCGACCTTAATGGCGAGATAGTATGCCTTATAATCTAAATGTCTCTTCTTTCCAATTTCGTAGCTATATTACCCGTCAACGTTGTACCTTCTGGGGGTTCCTCAAATCCTTCATCAATGGTGGACCATAATCCAATAACCTTAAACAAATTCTTCATCTGTTGATACTAATTTTCGTAATTACTTTTGCCATCAAACACAAAAATTGAACAATTAGGTAATAGAGTATCCATATTTTTTTGTTGGATCTCACAAATGCTTTAACAGCATCTCACACAAGCTCTGATACCAATTTGAAGAATTGGAATAACCCGAAAAATAATTTAGGCACAAGCAACAAATTCAACAAAGGCTATATAGAAGAAATTTATAAAACTAGGGAGAGAACGTGGTAGGAGGGTTTTTCACAACTCATTAAGTCATGAATCTCTCTACATCATAGCTACCTCTCCATAATAGAAAATATGTAGTAGCACCCCTATTTATAATACTACAAACAAAATTTGACTAGAATCTAAAAAACCTATTCATACATGATTTTGGTTGTGAATCCTAATTAGACATAAATTAAATAAAATAGTAAATACCAAATCCTAGATGATGTAGGAATACTTGTAGACATGTAATTTTTGACCCACGCATTAGAATTATCTTTGATAGTCATGGTATTTTTAGAATAATTACTTGAGCTTATTTCTGTATGAATTCACTTTATTATTAAATTTAACTCTATTTTTAGGCACAAAAAATTGAAAAAAAAAACACAAAGAAAATTAATAAAAAAAAAAAAAGAGAGAGAAGAAGAAAAAATGGTTCCATTTTATTTTAAATTAATATTAGGTATTCTAGAAAGACATATTACTTTCAACCTACTTTTTATTTATTATTCTAATATAATCCTTGAAAATACCAAAAATAGTTTCAACTTTCATTTTTTTTAGCTTTTATATTTAATAATATTAATTCATTTGTGCGTGTAGTCTAGTTTGGAAGCTCATATCTTGCAATCTATAAGGAATCAGAAAAATTGCAAAAACATGAAAGTTGTAGCCCTTTGAATCTAGTTTCCAGAATGATAAATCATTCATCATTTGGACATATATATAGAAAGTTATGATAGATTAAAGTTGGCTGGTACAGCTGTTGTTTCCTTGACCATGAAAATTGACACCAATCCACCTGAAAAGCTTCCAAAAACGCAGCAAAAGACCAGCTGCAAACAGTCCCAAAATCCAGCTCTAATACAATCCAAAACTGACCTAAAACAACCCCAAAAATCTGCCCATAAAAGGAGCTAAAACCCAGCAAAATAAGCTGTGAAAACAGCTAGGAAGAGCAGTGAAAATCAGCAGCAAACCAGCTGCAAAAACGCACCAAAATCCACCCAAATGTCACTCTAAAACAACCCCAGAATACTCCAAAAATGCTGCCAAAAACCAGTTGAAAACCCAGCAAAAACGAGCTCGAATCACCTCTGTACTCCATCCAAAAGGAGCAGCAAAACCAGCCATGAAATAGCTAGAGTTTAGCTCCAAAACAGTCCAAAGAAGCAGTAAAAAGTACAGCTGCTTCACGCGACAAAAACGCAGCAGCTGCTGCTTGTCTTCTTCCTCCAAAAACCGACCTGTAACCACCTGAAACCACCACGAAAACAGCCCAAAAATACAGCATAAAATAGTCATGAAGCCAGTCACAATTTGCCTCCCAAAAGCACACCTGCACCGTCCATCCTCTGTTTCTTCGAGTCGAGTTTCAGGCCGGTGATTCAGTTCGATGTCGTTCGTCCTGTTCGTGGTCTTGCTTTCAGTTTGAGTATTCAATATTCGCTATTGTACTCACTGGTTTGCACGTGAACTTTCATCAACAAAATAACGAAGAGGCTTCATTGAGATTCTTAAAATGGGGGTTTCGGCCATTTTAACATATTTGGAGCTCGGATTGAAGCGATTTTTAGAGGGATTTCCACAAATTTGAAGGAGGTAAGTGTTCTTTATCATAAATCCTTCATCGATCATGATTCTATACTCATTTACATCATAAATCCATGAATCTATGGAAGAAAAATCAGATTTTTTCCAAATCTTCCAAGAACGAAAATTTAAGATTTGAAAGCCAATCCGATGTCGGAATTTGATAATTTTTGTATGGGTGAACTCGTGGGGAGATAAGGAACCCGTTGATGTGAAAATTTTTGAACTTCGAGAAGTGGGCCCGGGGCTCGGGTTTTGCTAATTTCGGAATTTTTTGGTATTTTTGATTGTGTTCGCTTGGGCTTTGTTCCCTCAACATATTGTGACGTATTTGTTCTGAATTTGGATAGATTCGACGCACGTGAAGGCTAATTCTAAGGG
>MCJB01001532.1:0-18847 GCA_002018475.1 Nicotiana obtusifolia | reverse complement strand
CCAAATTGTGGCCTTTTTGTTAATTAGTTGTTTCCTAGTTGATTTAGGATAACTAGTTATTCTTTTCCTAGTTGATTTAGGTAAAGGCTCATTCTATATAAGCCTAAACACTTCATTATTTTGATACCTTTTGACATTATTATCAATCAAAAACCGGCAGCACATTGCTCCCAAAATCGTGTGAATTAACTTGTCCAATTTTGGTGTGATTCAAAATTGAACTTGTTCCTTTGTTTGATCGAACAGTTTGCAAGACCATTGTTGTCTTGAGGGTTGTTCGTATAGTATAGGTACTCCGTGACTTCATCAAGAAGGTAAGTAGACTAGTTCCTACTTGTTGTCTTGATAGTTCATTGAGCGTCTTGCTTCTATCTTTTATTTTCTTATTTCCGCGTTTAATATTGCATCAGGCAGGACCCACTTTGGACCGTGCCGTCGGGGTTCGGATGTGTGTTATTACTGTGGACAGCCCGGTCACATGATGCGGGACTGTCCTTACAGAAGGGATGGTGGTATGACTCAGCAAACTGGATCTGCGGCTGGTTCTTCTTCATCTATTCGACCTCCAATACGATGTCATCAGCAGCCAGCAGTTCATGGCAGAGGCAGCGGTGCAATACCGGGCCCAAGCGGTGTTCAAAACCGGATATATGCTCTAGCGGGCTGACAGGACCTTTAGTCATCTCCGGATGTTGTCACAGATATATTATCAGTGCTTTCTCATGATGTGTATGCATTGATTGATCCCGGGTCCACGTTATCTTATGTTACGCCCCTTGTGGCTGATAAATTTGATATCGCACCCGAATTAATAAGCAAGCTCTTTGTGGTATCCACTCCAATAGGAGATTCTGTGATTGCTAGAAGAGTATATAGAGGTTGCACTGTGACGATCTGTAATCGTCAAACCTCGGCAGATTTAATTTAGTTAGAAATGGTCGACTTTGATGTGATAATGGGAATGGACTAGTTGGCATCATGCAATGCCAGTGTCGATTGTCATACCAAGATGGTTAGATTTCAATTTCCTGATGAACCCGTCCTTGAATGGAAGGGGAACGTTGCTACACCGAAAGGTAGATTTATTTCCTACCTGAAGGCAAGGAAGATGATCTCCAAGGGTTACATCTACCATCTTGTTAGCGTTAAGGACGCGGAAGCGGAGGCGCCTAGTCTACAATCAATTCCTGTAGTCAATGAATTTCCAGATGTCTTTCCAGATGAACTCCGAGGTCTTCCTCCTGAAAGGGAGATTGAGTTTGGCATCGATGTGTTGCCCGATACTCACCCAATTTCTATTCCTCCATATAGAATGGTCCCAGCAGAATTGCGGGAGTTGAAGGTACAGTTGAAGGACTTACTGGAAAAAAGCTTCATCAGGCCTAGCACTTCACCTTGGGGTGCGCCAGTCTTGTTCGTACGAAATAAAGACGGATCGTTACGGATGTGTATCAATTATCGTCAGTTGAATAAGGTCACCAGAAAGAACAGAATGCGACCAGAATGCGAACCTCATACCCTGTTTGCGGTGGGTATGCGATCGCAAACCTGAAATTTGTCAGGTACGTTTGCCACTTATTGCCAGGCCTATAAAAAGGGACCCAAACCCGTCCCTCCTTCATTTTTCTGAGTCCAAGCATAGTAGAAAGCCCCAAACGACCCCTCTCAAAGCCCCACACCTACACAACCAATTTTCCTATCTTCCAAACCCTAAATTGAAGAAGGAAAGCAAGAAATTGAAGAACTAAGAGGGAACCCTAGCTGAGTTTCCCCCTCCTATGAACCCGCATTGAAGGAAAAACCTAGAAATTGAGGAATCGAAGAAGAGGGCTAGATAATTCACATGCAAGGTAAGTTACTACTCCCTTTCATGTAATTCTCCCTTGAACATTCATGATAGGTGGTTGCATGCCTATAATAACTTGTGAGAATATGACTAGAAGCCATGAAATCGAAGTAAGTGGGGTTAAACAGAATGGGTCATGACTACTAGGGGTTGTAAATGGGTTGCATGTGCTTTAAATACGTTTGATGAGGTTTAAGGGAGGAAGGGGGTAGAGAAGCACCTCATGAATTTGAGAAATTGTGGTTAATGATAGCTATCACGCGTAGTGAGTAACGATTGAACTATTCCTAAATTGTAGACTAAGGAATTGCAGCAAATTGCGTAGCTCGGGAGCTGGCACAGTAAGTACCAGGTATGTGGGACTATACCGTTCTTTCTTTTGCACGACTCCTATTGAATACAATGCCACGAACGAGCCCCAAAGAATATTCTATTCTTAGAAGTTAGTGTTGCTTACATTGTTTTCCCTCTATGGAATGATTATTCTTGTTTCACGATATCAATGCTGATGGTAATCCTTGAGTCGTATTAAGCTCCTGTTAAAGAGGTATTCTTGACTACGTGTGAAAAAGGGGATAATAAATGCATGTCACCAAAAAGGGTCTGGAACGCTTGTTTAATAATAAACTTGTAATGTATTATATATGTGTGATTGAATCCGTTGACCGCGCCTATTGAAGGCCGGGTATGTTGTGACCGGGCCGCCCAGCACGGCCGGGTAAGATATGACATGATAATCATGAGCCCACAGAGGCATATGATGATGATGAGCCCACAGAGGCATATGATGATAAAGAGCCCACAGAGGCATATGATGATGACGAGCCCATGGAGACGTATGTGATTGTATGAGGTAACGTTTATGTAGTCGGTTACGGTAACAATAAATGTATATGAAAATGACAAGCCCACAGAGGCAAGAGTATAAGACGATATTAATGGTAATAAACATGTATATGATAATGTTATAAAGGTTATATGTTTCTATCCTGATGCTTATGTCATTGCTCTTATATTGTATTTCCTATCTTACATACTCAGTACATTATCCGTACTGATGTCCTTTATTCGTGGATGCTGCATGTCGTGCTGCAGGTCCCAATAGATTGATAGACGGAGCTCCCCCACCGCAGTAGGCTACCAGTTCAGCAGATATCAGCAACATTTATCCTTCGGACTTTCTACAGCCTTGGTATGCATTTTGTATAGGCATTGTGGGCATGTCGGGGCCCTGTTCCGACATAGGTTGTATAGCGACTGTTCTTGTAGAGGCTCAATAGACAAATGTTGATGTATGTATAGACCAGTGTTGGGTTGACTCATGTACAGTTCTACTGCCTCGTCGGCATATGTAATATGTTGTATGGTTTTGCACTGTACTCTCGCTGGCACACCATGTATACAATTATGCTTATGTCATGGTATGACGTTTCCACCTAATGTGATGTTGCTCAAAGCTGCATGCAGATGACAGGCTTTGTAGATAAAAAAAAAGTAAGATAGCAGATATGAGGGGTACGCCGGCGCTCTGCAAGCAGGGTCCGGTGCCCTGTCGCGGCCCTCCGATTGGGTCGCAACAATTCCATTTTTCAATTTGCAGGTCTCTGTGGCTTGAGCAAATGCCAGCATTGTCACGACCCGCCCGGCGGGCCCGCGACACGGGCACCTGACCCTGCTTGTAGAGTACCGGCGAACCCTTCATCGTAGCTAACTCATTTTCTTTACTTATTATTTCAAACAAAAAGATCATTAAATTGGGCCTTTCATTGGAGACACACTTCGTGCACATGCATACGTACATATATCCGTGGGACGTACTACTATGTTTTAGGCATAAGATTTACAAAACGTGTACATATCCGGACACCTGTCCATACATAACCAACATTTGTCTATACACCACTGACATTGTCTAGTGAGCCTCTACAAGAACAGACATTAAACATCCTATGCCGGAACAAGGCCCCGACATGCCCAAAATGCCTACACAAAATGCATATCAAATGTGGCAAGTCCGAAGGATGGATCTTGCTATGTCTGCTGAACTGGTAGCCTACTGCGGTGGGGGTGCTCCGTCTGTCACTCTATTAGGACCTGCAGCATGATATGCAGCGTCCACAAAACAAAGGACGTCAGTACGGAAAATGTACTGAGTACGTAAGATAGGAAACACAATATAAGAGCAGTAATATAAGTATCAGGATAGAAACATGTAATTTGTAGCAACGAAACTGCCTCTGAGGGCAGCTAACCATGACACGTAGTAATATTTATGTCCAATTACATACTTCTATTACATCGTTGTTATATTGCCTATTTCCATCATTACACCATTATACTTTTACCCTTGTGATTTTGCCATTTTCGAATACATTTATTACTACCGGATGTGTTGCATAATCGTTACCTTAAACCACTATCAGCGCCTCTGTGGGCTTGTCATTTCCATATACATTTACTGTTACCGAAACCGTTTGCCTACACGTTACCACACAATCACGTACTCCTCCATGGGCTCTTTATCGTCATACGCCTCTGTGGGCTCATCATTTTCATCTCATAGCATGCCTTACCCGCCCGTACTAGGCTCGGTCATAACATATGCCTCTGTGGGCTCATACCCGGCCATACTAGGCTCGGTCATACGAATTCAATCATGCACATATATATACATATATACACGTAGTACACCGCGAGCTTATTTATGAGTTGTGTTCTTGACTTGTTAAATTTATTATCCCTTCTTTCTCATATAATTAAGAATACCCCTTTTTAACACATCAGTTATAAGACCCAAGGATTTCCGTCAACATCGTTACCATGAAGCAAGAATAATCATTCCGTAGAGGGAAGAACAACATAAGCAACACTATTTCTAAGAATATAATGTTCTTTGGGGCTCATTCGTGGCATTGTATTCAATAGGAATCGTGCAAAAGAAAGAATGGTATAGTCTCACATACCTGGTGCTTATTGCGCCGATTCTCAAGCTACGCAATTTGTCACAATTCTTTAATCTACAATTAAAGAATAGCTCAATGGTTACTCAGTACGCGAGATGGCTAGCAGTAGCCAAAATTCCCTAAATTCATGTGGTGGTTCTTTGCACCCTTCCTTCCCTAAACTCCATTAAACGTATTTATAACACATGCAACTCATTTACAGCCCTTAATAATCATGACCCATTCCGTTTAACCCCACCTATTTCGATTTCATGGCTTCTAGTCATACTCCCATAAGTTCTTACAGACATGCAACCCCTTATCATGAATGTTTAAGGGAAAACCACATGAGAAGGCGCAATAACTTACCTTGCATGTGAATTATTTGACCCTCTTCTTCGATTCCTCAATTTCTAGGTCCTTGCCTCCAATGAGGTTCGTAGGAGGGGGAAACTCAGCTAGGGTTTCCTTTAGTTCTTCAATTTCTTGCTTCCCTTCTTCAATTTAGAGTTTGGAAGAGAGGGATTTGGTTGTTCTGATGTGAGGACTTTGAGAGGGGTCGTTTGGGGCTTTCCACTATACTTAGACTCAGAAAAATGAAGAAGGGACGTGTTTGGGTCCCTTTTATAGGCCTGGCAATAAGTGGCACACGTACCTGACAAATTTCAGGTTTGCGATCGCATACCCACCGCAAACAGGGTATGCGGTTCGCATTTTGGTCGCAAATCTCACCCCAGAAATCTGTTGCATTATGCGACACAGAAGGGCCAGATTTGCGGTTCGCATTTTCAACAATGCGATCGCATTCTGGTCGCATTTTAGACATTGATTCAGCCCAGAACTCTGTTCCACTCTGCGATGGAAGGTGTCATATTTGCGGTCCACATTTGCCTTATGCGGTCTGCATACTGGCCGTATATTTGACACAATTTCAGCCCAGAACTCTGTCGCAGTTTGCGACCCTGATGTTGGATATGCGGTCCGCATTTGTGCTCTGCGATCCGCATATCTAGCTATGCGACACCTTTGTTCTTTTTCTTAACTTTAAACCATTTTTCCGGGTTCTTGGGTCCTCATATATTGAGCTATCTCACAGTGTATTTTAATGTACGAGTTTTACGGGTTGTAATACAATAGGTGAGCATTATTATTTCTAGCTTCTCCCATGGAGAATTTCCTTCGCCCCACAACCCAAGGTCTACCCATTTGAGTTCAACTAACTTCCCACAACTCATGAATGTACATGCATGCATAAACAACAACCCTCATCCTCAAAACCTTCCTCTCCATTACCTATTCCCAAAACAAATTTCGAAATTGAAGGTTAGGGCAAGAATCTTACCTCTTGGTTGAAGACCTTGTGAGCTTTCTCGTTGAATTTCAAGGCTTGAGCAAGATTTGGATGAACAATTAGCTTAAGGATTTCACCTCTCACTCTAGGGCACTACCTCTCTCTAAAAATACCAAATATTCCCTTCAAAAATGATCCCTTACGTCTAATTATTGAGATAAGGTCGAGTTAAAAAAGTTAGAAAAATGAAGCCCCAAAGCAGATCTGCGGTCGCATGATTTCGCGGTCCGTGGAATGGAATGCCTAATGGCCTTCCGAACTAGGCAATCCTGCTTCAATCTGCGACCAATCTAGGGTCCGCAAACCTATTCTACAATCGCAAAATGCGCCGCAGAACTTTCCTCCAAAAATTTTTGTGTTGGATCTGTGATGGGTTGTGCGACCCGCGAAATAATTATGCGGCCGCATAATGGTCCAAAAATTATTCCCAAGTTTCTGCTTCAGTCAGCGGCAGTCTAGGGTCCGTAAATTAGTTCTGCGAACACAGAATGGAACGTACAAATGCCTTCAATTCCAAAAAATTTCTTCAACTCCCCAACACACTGTTCAACCCAAAAATTTCGAACCGCAGCGAGCTTGCTCGCCGCGAAGAATCTCTACAATCATCAACTCATAAGTCTACCTCAGCATCACGAAACCCCGAGTTTTAGGTAAAATTTTATGGGGTCTTACATCCTCCCCCGCTTAGGATCATTCATTCTTGAATGAGGGTCAAAATTCATCATTAGCACCCACTATGACTCTGTTTCTATAACACACACCAGTAGTTCCAATTTATTTTGACTAACTCCTTAAATTTCCAAACATTTCGAAAGAGCTTCCCCTGTAACTGAGCCTTTCCACCTGCTAGAGAATCCAGAAACCAACCCTAACAGCACAACCATAACACAGTGATGTAAAACAATATGGAAACAACACCGGCAACAACGCCATAAATATTATGTTACAAAGAGGGAGTATCCTTAATATAAGCTGTGCAGGGGGAAATCATAATTTGCTGAAAATTAGCTCTTAACATCATGGATACAGTTAAATAACTATTCAATTAAACTAGGGTACTACGTCTTCATCTCTTCCTCGGCCTCCCAGGTAGCCTCTTCGATATGTTGGTTTTGCCATAGAACTTTCGCGAAGGCAATCTCATTAACCTCAATTGTATCAACCGGAACAATGAGCGACAGATCTCCAGCTACCTTATTCAACATGGATACGTGGAACACCGGGTGCACTAAACACATCTCTGGAGGTAGTTCAAGCCTGTACACCACCGGACCAACCCTCTAATTGATTCTGTATGGTCGGACATACCTCGGACTCAACTTCCCTTTCTTACCAAATCGCATTACGCCCTTCATGGGAGAAACCTTCAAGAATAACCAATCATCCTCATTGAACTCCAAATCCCTGCGACGCACATTTAAATCGGACTTTTGACGACTTTAAGCAGTTCCTAACTGATCCTTAATGATATTAAACTTCTCCATAGCCTGATGCGCGATGTCTGGTCCTATCAATTTCGCTTTCCCCATTTTGAACCACCCAATAGGATATCTACATCTCCTACCATATAGAGCCTCGAACGGCGCCATCTGAATGCAAGCATGATAACTATTATAGTAGGCAAATTCTATGAGCGGCAAATGATCATCCCATACCCTTTAAGTCAAGAATACAAGAGCGCAATATATCCTCAAGTGTCTGAATAGTCTACTCTGCCTGCCCATCAGTCTGGGGGTGAAACGTTGTACTAAGATTCAACTGAGTACCCAAACCTTGCTGAACTTTCATACAAAAGTTAGTTGTGAACTGTGCCCCTCGATATGAGATAATAGAAACTGGAGTGCCATGCAACCTGACTATTTCCTTGATATACAACTGAGCATACTATTGTGCTGTGTCGGTAGCCTTAACAAGTAAGAAGTGAGCTCATTTCGTAAGTCAATCCACAATCACCCAAATCAAGTCATACTTACAAGGCGTTCGAGGTAGTCCCACCACAAAGTCCATATTGATCATTTCCCACTTCTACATTAGAATTTCTATGTTCTGTGCCAACCCACCGGGCCGTTAGTGTTCGGCCTTTAATTGTTGACAATTTGGACATCTCGCCACAAAGTCCACTACACTTCTCTTCATGTCATTCCACCAGTAGACTTCCTTAAGATCATGATACATCTTTGTAGAGCTCGGGTACACGGAATACCTAGAAGTGTGAGCCTCGATCATGATTCTTTCCCTGAGACCATCCACATTTGGAATGCATAGTCACCCTTGGTACCTTAGTGTACCATCATCCTTTCCAAGAGAAATGTCCATGGTCTTATGTTTATGAATCCCCTCCTGCAATTGTACCAACAATGGGTCGTTGTACAGCTTTTCCTTGACTTCCACAACAAGCGATGATTCGCCCCTATTTTGCACAATCACTCCTCCGGCTAAGAGCATCCGCCAGCCTTCACTGGATGATATGGAATATCGATGTCGTAATCCTTGAGTAACTCAAGCCATCTTCTCTACCTCAGATTCAATTCCTTCTATTTAAAAATGTATTGGAGGCTTTTATGGTCCGTGAATATATCCACATGGACCCCATATAGATAATGATGCCAAATCTTCAATGCAAATACCACCGCCGCAAGCTCTAAGTCATGTGTTAGATAGTTCTTTTCATTGATTATTGTGTGGCCTAGAAGCATAAGCTATCACCTTTCCATGTTGCATTAATACACACCCAAGTCTGATTCTTGAAGCATCGCAATATACCACAAACCCATTTGTACTGTCTGGTAGAGTCTACACTGGTGCCGTGGTAAATCACGATTTCAACTCCTGGAAGCTCCTTTCACAAGCATCTAACCATTGGAACATAACCGCCTTCTACGTCAATATAGTCAACAGAGAGGCAAGGGTAGAGAACCGATCCACAAACTTCCTGTAATATCCAGCTAAGCCCAAGAAACTGCGAATCTCAATTGGGGTAGTAGGTCTAGGACAATTCTTCACTGCTGAAATCTTCTGAGGATCAACCATAATTCCGTCTTTAGAGACAACAAGACCCAAGAATGTGACAGATTCAAGCAAAAAATCACATTTAGGAAACACTACAAACAACTGATGCTGATACAGGGTCAGCAAAATTGCCCTGAGATGATCGGCATGGTCCTCTCGACTGCGTGTATATACAAGGATATTGTCAATAAACACTATCACCAAAGAGTCAAGGAACGGCTTGAAAACTCGGTTCATAAGATCCACGAAAGCTGTCGGGGCATTTGCTAGCCCAAAAGACATTATCAAAAATTCAAAGTGCCCATATCAGGTCCTGAAAGTTGTTTTCAGAACATCCTGCTCCCTGATCTTCAATTGGTGATACCAGGATCTTAAATCGATCTTGGAGAAGTACTTATCACCTTGCAATTGGTCAAACAAGTCATCTATCCTTGGCAGTAGGTATTTATTCTTTATTGTAACCTTGTTGAGCTACGATAGTCAATATACATTCTCAGTGACCCATCTTTGTTCCTTACAAAGAGGACCGGTGCGCCCCAAAGCGACACACTCGGCCTGATGAAACCTTTCTCTAACAAATCCTTCAATTGTTCCTTTAGCTCCTTGAATTCTGTCGGTGCCATTCTGTAGGGCGGAGTAGATATAGGTTGCGTGAAAGGCATCACATAAATCCCAAAATCAATTTCCCTGTCCGATGGGATCCCAGGGAGCTCAAACGGAAAGACCCCTTGAAATTCATTCATAATAGGCACAAACTCAAGTGTAGGTGCCTCAGCATTGGTGTCCGTAACCCAGACCAAAAGGTAGATACACCCCTTATTAATCATCTTCGTGGCCTTAAGGTAAGAAATAAACCTACCCTTTAGCATCACATCATCCCTCTGCCATTTTATCATTTACTCATTTGGAAATTCAAACCTAATAGTTTTGGTTCGACAATCAAACTTATCGAAACATGAATAAAGCCAATCCATCCTCATTATTGCATCAAAATCAACCATCCCCAATTCAATAAAATCGACCATGGTGTCCCGACCATGCACCGTGACACATAATCCCTATAAACCTGCGTGGCCACAATAGACTCACCAACCGGAGTAGATACAGAGAACGGCTCATGGAGCTGTTCCGGTTCAATCCCAAATTCTATAGCAACAAAAGGAGTGACAATAAGAGCATACAGGTCAAGAGATTGGACAGTCAAGGCGGCTATAGTGGCAATCCCTCTGAATGCGACCCCTTATACCACACTCATAGCATATGGGCTGGTCCATGAAGCAGGCCCCAAAGTACATCTTCCGGCACCTAGGGCATGGGGGCCTCTACTGCTGTTGAAATCTCCCACCAGATCGACCCTGCTGGTAGGATCCTGTGTTTCCCTGGTTGGGCCTAAAACGGCTCCCATGCTGCTGACTGGGCCCCAATGGTTGTGCACTAACTGAAGACTAAGCAAAAGAATGGATGGCCCTAATGACCCTCCTCTGGATGTTGACCTACCACCACCACCACCAGAATAACAACCAAAGTTGCCCGCGGACGGGGCCTTTCTGCTTCCCTCATGCTCCATTCTATTCTTCCATTTGCAGGTCTCTGTGGCTTGAGAAAATGCCACCATCTTACCATTGTTCATATCAGAATTCGAGGTGGCTATAGCGGCCTCTTTAATAACGAAGGGGCTAAGGCCCTGCACAAGTTGGCGAACTCTAGCCTCCATTATGGGCAACATGTACATGGCATATTTGGACAGGCGCGCGAATCTCAAATGATACTCCTACACACTCATGATACCTTGCTTCAGGCCCTCAAACTTGACGACACGGGCTGCCTTAGTCTCGACAGGAAAGAAATAATCAATGAAAGCATCGGCAAACTCACTCCACCTCACCGGAGGGCTCCCCTCCTCACGGGAGTCCTCCACATCTTAAACAAAGAATAGGCCACCCCTTTTAGGCAGTAGGAGGCCAACTCTGCTCCCTCCGTCTCAGTAGCACGCATAACTCGAAGGGTCTTGTGCATCTCGTCAATAAAGTCCTAGGTCCTCCTCATGATCAGTACCTATGAACACTGGGGGATCCAACTGGAGAAATCTGTTCACCCTGGAACAAGTGGAATCCCCTGGCTGCCTAGAAGAAGTGGGTGCAACATTTGATCTCTGGGCCTGGGAAGCCACTATCTGAGCCAACATCTGTATGGCTCCCTTAAGATCCCCATTAGATACACCAAGACCGGAAGATGGGGTTGGAGGTGGAACTGGAATATCAGTTGTAGGGAACGTTGGACCCCCAGTAGGTGTAGGGATAGGCATAGTCTGATCAGGTGTAGTAGAATCAGGCAGCGTAGTAGTCAGGGAAATATTCTCACCCCTCGGGTGCTCACACGCATCGTCAAGTAAAGGATTAATTGCAACTCCTGGTGTGGCTTTGCCTCCTTGTCAGTTCTTGCTTTCTTCCTAGGCGCCATATACTGAAAATTAGAGCAATGCATGAATTAAAAGAGGAACCATCTTACAATCAGCTTTATCAGATGACCTAGAACATCAAAGAAGGGTATTTGTTACAACTCGTGAAACTCGTACACTAAAATACACTGTGAAATAGCTCATATATGAGGACCCAAAAACCCGAAAAATGGTTTAAAGTTAAGAAAAAGGACAAAGGTGTCGCATAACCAGGTATGCGGACCGCAAAGCACAAATGCGGACCGCATATCTAACATAGGGGTCGCAAATTGAGACAGAATTCTGGGCTGGAAAATACATCGAAAATGCGGTCAGTATGCGGACCGCAAATGCGACATGATCCATCGTAGAATGGAACAGAGTTCTTGGCTGAAGTTCTGTCAAGAATGCGGCCAGAATGCGGACCGCATAACTGAAATGCGGACCGCATAATGACACCCTCCATCGCAGAATGGAGCAGAGTACTGGCTAAACCAATGTCCAAAATGCGACCAGTATGCGATCGCATTGTTGAAAATGCGAACCGCATTTTGGCCCTTCTACGTCGCATAATGCAACAGATTTTTGAGGAGAGATCTGCGACCAAAATGCGAACCGCATACCCTGTTTTCGGTGGGTATGCGATTGCAAACCTGACATTTTTCAGGTACGTGTGCCACTTACTCCTAGGCCTATAAAAGGGACCCAAACCCGTCCCTTCTTCATTTTTCTAAGTCTAAGCATAGTAGAAAGCCCCCAAAAGACCCCTCTCAAAGCTCTCACATCTGAACAACCAAATCCCTCTCTTCCAAACTCTAAATTGAAGAAGGGGAGCAAGAAATTGAAGAACTAAAGGAAACCCTAGCTGAGTTTCCCTCTCCTACGAACCCCATTGGAAGCAGAGACCTAGAAATTGAGGAAACCAAAGAAGAGAGTCAAATAATTCAAATGAAAGGTAAGTTACTACTCCCTTTCATGTGGTTTTCCCTTAAACATTCATGATAGGTGGTTGCATGTCCGTAAGAACTTATGGAAATATGACTATGAGCCATGAAATCGAAATAAGTGTGGTTAAATGGAATGGGTCATGGCTATTAGGGGTTGTAATTGGGTTGCATGTGCTGTAAATACGTTGATGAGGTAGGGGATGAAGGGTGTAGAGAACACCATGTGAATTTAGGAGATTTTGGTTAATGATAGCTATCACACGTAGTGAGTAATCATTGAGTTACTCTTTAATTGTAGATTAGAGAATTTCGGCAAATTGCGTAGCTTGAGAGCCGACGCAATTAGTACCAGGTATGTAAGACTATGCCATTCTTTATTTTGCACGATTCCTATAGAATACAATGCCACAAATGAGCCCCCAAGAATATTCTATTCTTAGAAGCTAGTATTGCGTATGTTGTTCTCCCCTTCATGAAATGATTATCCTTGCTTAGTAGTAATAATGTTGATGGAAGTCTTTGAGTCCTATAATTATATCGATAAAAAGGTATTCTTAATTACACGAGGAAGAAGGGGTAATAAACGTAACAAATCAAGGACACAAGTCATAAGTAAGTTTGCAATGTAGTACGTGTATATGTATATGTGTGTATGATTGAATTCGTATGACCGCACCTAGCGAAGGCCGGGTATGCTGTGACCGCGCCTAATAAAGGCCGGGTATGAGCCCACAGAGGCATATGTTACGACCGAGCCGAGTACGGCCGGATAAGGCATGCTATGAGAGGATAAAGAGCCCATGGGGCGTATGTGATTGTGGGGTAACGTGTATGCAACGGTTTTGGTAACATTAAATGTATATGAAAATGGCAAGCCCACAGTGGCGCAGATAGTGGGTTAAGGTAACGATTACGTAATGCACCTGGTAATGAGAAGGTATTTGAAAATGGCAAACTCGCAAAGGTAATAGTATAATGTTGTAATGATGGAAATAGGCAATATAACAACGACGCAATGAAAGCATGTAATTAGGCATAAAAATTACTACATGACGTGGTAGCTGCCCTCAGAGGTAATTCCGTTGCTACGAGTTATATGTTTCTATCCTGATGTCTATATTACTGCTCTTATATTGTGTTTCATGTCTTACATACTCAGTACATTTTCCGTACTGTCGTCCTTTATTTTGTGGATGCTGCATATCGTGCTGCAGGTCCTAATAGGTTGGCAGACGGAGCTCCCCCACCGCAGTAGGTCACCAGTTCAGCAGAAATAGCAAGATTCATCTTTCGGACTTGCTATAATTGGGTATGCATTCTGTAAAGATGTTTTGGGCACGTCGGGGCCCTGTTCCGACTTAGGATGTTTAATGTCTGTTCTAATAGAGGCTCAATAGATAATACCAGTGGTGTATAGACAGTGGTTGGCTATGTATAAATAGGTGTCAAGGTGCATCCATGTTTGTAAATCTTATGCCTAAACACAGTGATACGTTTCCATGGATGTGTGTATGTATGTATGTGTATGAAGCGTGACCCCAATGAGAGGTCCAATTAAATGATCTTTTTGTTTGAAATAATAAGATAGCTGAAATGAAGGGTTCGCCGGTAATCTGCGAGCAGGGTTCGGTGCCCGTGTCGCGGGGCCGCCGGGCGGGGAGTGACAGAGAGTGGTATCAGAGCAAGGTCGTGTCCTAGGAATTGTCTATGAGCCGTGTCTAGTAGGGCCTTGATTATAGGTGTGTTGCGCGCCACATTTTAGAATCAGGAGGCTACCTGACATTTAGGAATGTTACCTTCTTTCTGAATCTAGATCGTGCTTAGAGCTAAGTCGTAAGTATTCATCTCTAATGCTTGCCTTGTTTTCCTACAGCGATGCCTTCGTCTAGGAAGCAAACCAATAGTAGACGGCTCGATATAAATGCCGGAGAGGGGACCAGTCAGGTGCCCCACATGGAGGAAGGCCAAAGCGAGACGCCTTCTCAGACTTCATCTACTCCTCCTCCCCAGAGGATATTAGAAGCCGCCAGCTTCCCCAGTCCCTTCTTCGAATGCTGCAAACCAGGACTTGAAGACTGCGGTGCAGTTGTTGACCAGCCTGGTAGCTTCTCAGGCCCGGAGGCAGAATACCGGTGCAGCTGAGAGACCGGTCAGTACAAGGGTCCGTGACTTCATCAATCTGGATCCTCCAGTGTTTACCGGGTCTGATCCTAAGGAAGACCCGCAGGATTTCATTGATCAAATACACCGCACACTGTGGGTTATGCATGCCAGTGACACAGGGGCAGTAGAACTGGCTTCTTATCGACTACGGAACTTAGCAGTGTTCTGGTATGATGGTTAGGAGAGGTCCAGGGGTCCCCATGCTCCCCCACCAGTATGGAATGAATTCTCTGAGGCGTTTCTTCGCCACTACTTGCCAGTTGAGGTACGTCGAGCCANAAGAGCCCATGGGGCGTATGTGATTGTGAGGTAACGTGTATGCAACGGTTTTGGTAACATTAAATGTATACGAAAATGGCAAACTCGCAAAGGTTATAATGCTGTAATGATGGAAATAGGCAATATAACAACGAAGCAATGAAAGCATGTAATTAGGCATAAAAATTACTACGTGACGTGGTAGCTGCCCTCAGAGGTAATTCCGTTGCTACGAGTTATATGTTTCTATCCTGATGTCTATATTACTGCTCTTATATTGTGTTTCATGTCTTACATACTCAGTACATTTTCCGTACTGACGTCCTTTATTTTGTTGACGCTGCATATCGTGCTGCAGGTCGTAATAGGTTGGCAGACGGAGCTCCCCCACCGCAGTAGGTCACCAGTTCAGCAGACATAGCAAGATTCATCTTTCGGACTTGCTATAATTGGGTATGCATTCTGTATAGATGTTTTGGGCACGTCGGGGCCCTGTTCCGACTTAGGATGTTTAATGTCTGTTCTAATAGAGGCTCAATAGACAATACCAGTGGTGTATAGACAGTGGTTGGCTATGTATAAATAGGTGTCAAGGTGTATCCATGTTTTTAACTCTTATGCCTAAACACAGTGATACGTTTCCATGGATGTGTGTATGTATGTATGTGTACGAAGCGTGACCCCAGTGAGAGGTCCAATTAAATGATCTTTTTGTTTGAAATAATAAGATAGCTGAAATGAAGGGTTCGCCGGTACTCTGCGAGCAGGGTCCGGTGCCCGTGTCGCGGGCTCGCCGGGCGGGGCGTGACTGTATTATTCCTAAATGCCCAAGTAGCATCCAAATTATAGAAGTGGTCGACAAAACACCGATAACAAGGACTCTACTAGATACGGCTCCGAGACACCCTAGAACACTTTATAACCTTATGGTCTGATACAAAGTATGTCCCGCCTCGACCTTGGGGACCGGCGCTCAACAGAGTTACCCTGGTCGAGCAAGCCTCCACAGTGACGTCTACCCAACTCACCTATGAATAAATAGATTACATTTCATTAATTAGACAGCAAGAGGTCATGTGAATTACACCAGTTCATTTCCATTAGTTACGTCATTAACAACTCTCCAAAACAGTACATTGTATAATCACAGTTAGAGTGGAACAAATGATACGATTACAGCATATTTTTAGTTTAACCTTCCCAAAAACAACTCAACCCAAACTATGTCTACGGATCCTCTAACGGAAACAAAAGAGTGCTACGACAGTGCTGGCAATAAGGCCCAGGATATACCTCAAAATGCTATGTACAAAGGACAAGAGATACAGGACCCCAAAATGAAGTTGGGCTCACCAAGTCAGCTAAGGAGAAGGTGTACTGCTATCTCCCAATCAACACCACCTGCTATGGAACCACCTGCATCCGTTAGAGATTCAGCACCCCAAGAAAAAGGGACATTAGTACATGTGGAATAGTACTAGCATGTAAAACTAAACACCCTCTCAATAGAACGAGTAACACTAAACGGAGAAGAAAACATGAAATCAATAAGAGAATCAAATAGTATCAAGGTGTCAAGTTAGGAAAAGGTAAATTTCAAGTAAGTTTCTATATTTTAATTTGGGAGATCATTAGCACCGATACACCACCGTGCTTTAACACGGAGTCCAATCTCCACCCGACCGGCTAAGCGGTCTAACCCCGAGACATCCACTCACAATACAACCATGTGTGCAACATGGCGTCCGATCTCAGCCCGATCGGCTATGCCGTCTCACCACAATGCGTGTAGGTCAACATCACATCACATCTCGCTAGCAATAATCTCATCCTATTCAAGGAAAAACATCTCAATACATCATTCTAATCCCATATAAGTGTGATGAAGGTGGAGCAGGCTTCAAATCCCTGCATAATGTGTCTAAAGCCTTGTTCTGCAAGCTGTGGTGGAACTTCATAACTAAGCCAAGCCTCTAGAGTGCATTCATGAGCCAAAAATACTGCAAAAAGTTAAATGCAGTCATATTTCCATGGAAAAAGGGATCACACATATGGAGGAAAATGCTAGAATGCAGGGACATCATTGAGCATCAAATCATTTGGCACCCAAAAATAGGTTCCTCACTTTTTAGGTTTGATAACTGGACAGGATTGGGAGCATTGTATTTCACTGTGCCAAATGATTTTGCAATTGATGAAACCATAAATAATATGTATGATGTTCTGCAGGATGATGGACACTGGAATCTGGGCAAATTATCATAAATCCTACCCAAGAACTTGCACTGCACATAGTAGAAACTGTTAAGCCACTAAGTAAGGAGAACAACATAGATGTATCATATTGGATGCTAGAACCTCAAGGCCATTTCAGTGTCAAAAGTGCTTGGGAGTACCTTAGAAAGAGGGATGAACCTAAAAGAGCTTTCAAAATGATTTGGGTGCAAGGACTACCATTCAAGATTGCATTCTTCATGTGCAAAGTGTGGAAGGCTAAACTGCCTTTAGATGATCTCAGGAATAGACTGGGATATCAAATGCCATCAAAATGCTGGTGCTGCACAGAACCAAAGGAAGAAACCATGGTGCACCTCTTCTACACATCTGACATTACAACCAAAATGTGGCAATACTTCCTCTTAAGAGAAGGAATAACATGGAAGGGTTTATCTTTTCATCAAGCAATAATCAAATGCTGGACAGCACAAACAGTTCCCAGGCTTAAACCAGTGCTGCAAGCTGTCCCATCCTGCATTGTATGGGAACTCTTGAAAAGAAGAAACAGCTGTAAATATGGAGAATAAGTCACTGCCAGCAAAGTCATTTATCAGATCTCCACAACACTACAGGCACTGGTCCAAACTAGAAAGCCAGGAATCAAGGCCCCTCACAAATGGCAAAACCTTCTGCACATGATGGAAAACAACATTCCAAGATTGAAATATAATAAAGTAATCTGGGAATTCCCAGTGGCAGGATTGATTAAGGTCAATGCTGATGGAGCATCGAAAGGAAATCTAGGAAGGAAATCGATAGGTTTCTGTGTAAGAAATGAAGCAGTGGAGATCATATATGCACTTGGCAAAGAAACACCGGAAGGAACAAACACAACAGCAGAAGCAACAGCCATTGTGGAGGCACTAAGATTCAGCAGATCACACAATTACTCTCACATATGGCTGCAAACAGATTCAATGCTGCGGAACAACACAATCAATGGAATATGGAAACCAACTTGGTGCATAACATAACAGGTGGAGGAGGTGCTGCAAATGAAAGAAGCTCTCACACTCAATGTGACACACATATACAAGGAAGGAAACAAGCTAGCTCATCACTTAGCAAACTATGCACTTGAAGTTGGAAGTATTGAATGTCATGACTAGGCAGCTAGATTTACAAGGTTGAAAGATACTAAATGAAGATAAACTCCAATGTCCATACATAAGAGTAAAGGTAGCAAAGTAGCAAAGGAGAAAACAGGACAGTGGCCCCTCACTGAGTTACAGACACACAATCTCCCAGCCTCACAGTAAAGGAACAATAACTTGAGCCTAAGATCAAACAATGTTTTAATAACATGCTTTTTATCTCTACAGGCACACTGAAGGAACAAAGCAATGGCATCAACAAAAAGCATAAGGGGGATCAGAGGAGACTAGGACAGTGACGTTACACTAATATGCTGCTCTCTTTTGCAGGAAACACTGCCCAGCTTTTCTTGCTGTTTGCAGTTTAGAAGAACCCCCACACCAGCATCTCATCATGGTTTATGATGGAACAGCATCACGCAAGGGGCATGTCACACAAGCAGCCACCCTCTAGACTTCAATCAAACAACCCTCCAGGAAGACAGCAACTACTCAACTTGATATCTCCCAGCACCTCAAACAC
>MCJB01001531.1:0-14975 GCA_002018475.1 Nicotiana obtusifolia | reverse complement strand
CGACCAAAGTTGGTCGCTACTTTGGTATTTTAAATTTTCTGTATTTCTCAAATAGCGACCAACTTTGGTCGCTATTTGAGAAATACAGAAAATTTAAAATACCAAAGTAGCGACCAACTTTGGTCGCTGGTCGCTATTTTAGAAATACAGAAGATTTACAATACCAAATGAGCGACCAACTTTGGTCGCCATTGAGCATATTTTAATTTTCTGTATTTTGAAATTGGCGACCAACTTTGGTCGCTATATTGCGACCAAGATTGGTCGCTATTGAAGAGGGACCAACTAAATGGTGACCAGACCATTTCGGTCGCTTTTTGGTCGCTATTGGGCATATGGGGACCAACTTTGGTCGCTTTTTCCGGTCGCTTTTTACCTGATTTTTAGTAGTGTGTTTGCTAGTATTAATAACGGTAACCCATCCTTCTGTATTTTCTTTCCTTTTTTTAGGCTGAGGTCTTCTAAGACTGTCTGCATTCACTTTCCCCTCCTTCACCCGGTCTTTATTAATCTCATTTCCTTTGTTATCCTTTTGCCCCTCCATCTGAACCTCCCTAACTTCTGGTGACTGAGGCCTTTGTTGAGTATGTGACTTTTGCTCTTTCTTTTTTCTGCATTCTTCTTCTGAGTGCCCGTACTTCTGGCAAAATTTAAATAGTACTAGTTTCCAATCATATAGGATCTTCTGCTCGATTAATTGTCTCTTTTCATTTCTGAAGAATACTTTATCTGGCAGCTTTGGATCCACATCCACTTCAACAAGCAATCTAGCAAAATTCAGCCTAACCTTTTTCTCAGTATTATGATCCACCATTAATGGTTTACCAATTAGGCTCCCTATCTTACTAAGCCCCTTTGGACTCTAGTACTTGAAATCCAAGTCAGGTAGTTTCACCCATATAGATACAGTATAAAGCTCCTCCCTTGTAAATTCCATTTCCGGACTCCAAGCCTAACAATGAATGGCTTGTTATCGAAATGGTATATTCCACTTTGTATTGCATCATTCTTTCCTATTTCAGTGTCAAATCGCACCAATACTATACCATTCTTCAGCATTGATACTTTGTTTATACCATGTTTCCCTCATAATCTCTGTATATAACCATTCAAAACCGTAAATGGTGGGTGAGCCCCTAGTACGTAACAAACTACAACATTTTTCCAGTAGGCTATTTCTGAACCAATATCCTCAATGTCAATTTCACAAATAGGTGAGTTATCTTGTATCGCAGGAGATACATATTCCAATCTAAACCCAGCATTTGTGAGTTTTGTAATGTCGAAATTCTCCCAGATTGAAGCCTTTTTCGTCAGTTCGTCTGCTGTTTCAACTTCGTCAGCCCATGACATTCGACTCTTACTTCTCATGGCCTCACTCACCTCGTCTTCTTCCTGCTGCAGTTTTGAACTCAGTTCTTCAATCTTCAGATACTGTTTCATCAATTTCAGTCTGGGTAACTCTCTCCACAATTCGAGTAGTTCCTTCCGATTTCTGTTGATTTACCATCTTCTTCTGTTGCGCTAGGCGAATTACAGCAGATTCGTGGGCCATTATGCCTTCTGAGAGGGGTGCCGAGCTCTCTTTCCCATGGGTGCGCGCGTTAGGTTAACATGCGCCGAGAGAGAACAACATGTTTTATTGTGGTGCACAAATGATTGGTTCAGTATTTATCGGGTCCATAAAGGATTACAGCTCTAAGAGCAGGAGGACTAGGGGATTGATTGGTAAGCTTACTGTTAGCGTGTCCGGTACAGCAATTTGGAGAAGAGGTCTTGCAAAGCAGCTAGGATATTCGCGTGATGATAAGCCTGGTCGCTATCGGATTTCAAGGATGGTTCTGATTTTGCAGGTCCATTTGTCTTGTACCGTATCTATGGATTACTGCATGAGTTGATGTTTAAGAGTGTGGTCTACTCACTAGCTACTGGGTCATCGGTGCCTTAGCAGATGACTCAGAGGTACATAATTGGTAGGTAAAATCTTTATATATTTCTCATTAGCATTCATGAGGCTTGTTCGCAAGATATGTCAGTAACAATCGATACACTGGCTTCTTCAAAGGAATACATGTTAGGTGTTGCGAATGGGTGTGAATGGGAGATGGAAGAGGCACCTTTTGGATCTTCATCTCACTCTTGATTGTTTACTAATTTGGAGGCTTGGCCTCATTTTTCTTATACTAGAAAATTTTAAAACTTCTCCCCTCTTTTTTATGTTGTTGCATTATTTTCCAAACAAACATAAGTGTCAAGTGTGACTTTCTCCGTTTGTTGAGTTCACTGAAATTCTGTAATTTGTAGTGCACACAATAGTTATTATATTTTATTTTGGAAGGAATTAATTTATAATCTTGGACAACAGTGAGCGGATAAATTCCTTAAGATTGTTAGTAATCTGTATTTGAAATCACAAAATTAGAAAAGTAAAGAAACGTTACAATAAACAAAATATAAAATAATTTCGAGGCCACATTTTTGTATTTGTTTTAACATCCGCGCTTGTTGGGGAAAAAACTGATCCGAAAATCGTTTGGAATTTCTGGCACTCCAACTTACAAAGCGTGGCAGAGGAAGAATTTTGTTTCTGGTTCTTATATGGCCTAGTCACGAAGGAGCGGACTAACCTTGAAGAAAGAGGGGCGTGAAGTCTGGTGGGTTCCAAAGCGGCAAAGAAAGAAAACGGTATACGACTTAATTTCTTTGGTTTGGCAGTTAAGGAGTTGTTATACTTGCTGCCAACAATGCCAATTAATATGAGAAAAGGAATGATGAAATTTCCCAAATGTTCATCGTTATTGGACCAAAGGGTTGACCTTGTTCCTTCATGGCTGACTTTAAGTTATCATTAAAGTGGATCAAAGTCTCCTATTTAATCCCATTACACATTGATTCTAAAGAAAGGCAACTTAAATGAATAATGAACATTTGAACATGGCTTCAAAATTATGGATTCACTGGTTGGAATGTAAAAGTGTTGAAGCGGTTCATACGATTTGCATCGTTCGGAGAATTATGAACGGAGCATCGCTCTCGGTACACGAATATCAAAGTCTTCGTGGGACTGCCTTCAACAGAAAATGACAACTATACCGGATTATGCTTTTCTTTTTTAGCTTTATTTTTGATTTTCTACCTTGTGTAATTTATGAAATAATGTTTTTAAATATTAGGGTAGATGCATATTATTCGATGATCTTAAAATATATCATATTTGCATGCTAGGTATAGGATAACATATTACTGAAGGAAAATTGTTATTTCATTTACTAAATAAAATTGATTTGTCGGTATATAGTTGGTTAGAATGCATGAAATTATGGAAAATATTATTTTCAAAGTTGTAAGACATGAATGAGGCTTACATTAATCCTTAAAAATATTCTTGAGATCACAAAAGTAATATGTAAAGTTGTACATAGATTTGTTTGATTAGAGTAAGAAATCAAACTGTTTAAGTATTATAATGGTTTAGTAGCAACCATTTGAAAAGGAATTTAAAGTCCTCGTGGTTTCTACTCCCGCATTGGAGATTAAAATCTTCGTAATTTCCTACTCCTGCTTCAAGATTAAAATCTACATGATTTTCTACTCGTTCTTTCTGGTCGGATATTAAATTTTAAGTGACTTTCTACTCGTTTCGGAGATTAAAATCTTAGTGATTTCTACTTCAATTTATTATTCGATTTGAAGATTAAAAACTTCACTGTTTATTAAATCTAGTTGTGTCAAATATTACTTGGTTTGAAGATCAAAAACTTCACTATTTATTAAGCCTGGTTTTGTCAAATATTACTCGATTTGAAGATTAAAAACTTTACCGTTTATTAATTCTGGTTGTGTCGTGACACAAATAATAGTTCATATGGTTGGCTCTACAAAGTAATAGGGGGCGGCGAATATGAATTTTTTGAAGAAATATGTTTAGAATATTACATTATTCATCAAACAACGTCCCATACACGCCCCAATCCAATGAGATTATGAAAAGAAAGAACCGATAAATGACATGATGAGTGCTTTGTTGATAAATTTTGGTTTAATTTAACCCAAAACTAGTGGGGATGCTATTCTTACAGCTAACTGAATGCTCAATCAAGTTTTCCATAGCAAAACAAATCCGTTCCCTATGAAAAATGAAAAGGGAGAAAGCCCAACTTGAAATATTTTAAAATTATGGGGGTATTTGACTAAAGTGCAAGTCCTAAACGTAAAAGGGTAAAAATAGGAACGAAAATCATTGATTGGGTTTTCATAAGCTATGCAACAAATAGTAAAACATATCGATTTCTGGTTCACAAATCATTAAATCATTAAATTCAGAGATTCATATTTATATGGTGACATAACTAAATAATGTTAAATACTTTATTTATCCATAAAAAAAGGTGAGTAGTCTAGTAAAAAATATAAGCGACCTCAGGAAGAAACAAAAGAAAATACACTTAATAAGGACAATTTGAGACGTAGTAAACGTCAAAGGACAACGATTTCCTTTGAATCAAAATTTCTGACATTCCTGTTGGAAAACGAGCCTCAAACTTTTAACAAAGTTATTTCTTCCTCGGAACCACAATTTTGGAAAGGCGCAGTAATGAGACCGAATTCATATTAAACAACCATACTTGAGAATTAATTGATCTTCCTCCAGGGAACAAATCGTTGGGTTCCAAATGATTTTTCAAGAGGAAAATGAAAGATGATAGTACTATCGAAAAGTATAAGGTAAGAATTATTGTCAATGGGTATAGACAACGAAAAGACATTGACTATTTTGACGCATACTCACAGGATACGAGAATTATATCTATACGGATGTTAATAGCATTGGCTACAGCGTATGGTCTTGAAAATCCATCAAATGAATATAAAGACAACCTTCTTAAATAGTTATTTGGAGGAGGAAATCTACATGAAATAATCGAAGAGTTTGTGATTCCCGGAAGAAAAAAGTATGCAGACGTGTTAAGTCTCTTTATGGACTAAAATAATCACCCGAACAATGGTATATGAAATTTAATCACATAATGTTCCCAATGATTTTAAAATCAAGTCATTGTTTGTGGATGATATGTTGATAACAAAAGAATAAAAAGGCACATAAAATATTTACAATGTACGGCCTTAGTTTATGCATGACAAAAGCCAAGGTTAGACGTAATATCTATATTATCTTGAAGAGTTAGATGATATGATTTTTGGATCCTACGAATCCTTAGTGGATATTCATATAGTAATCGGTGAATTCATTACTTGTTCAGTTTTAGTGATGACTAGTGATGATATTACAAATTCGAAAGTTCTTTACGTGCCTTTCCAGAAAGGATGTGTTTTTTCTTCAATATTTATAATGTTTAGCTCTTTCATGAAAGATTGTCACTTGGAAAGTTGTGAATTTACATGAAAAGATGCGTCCATACATAATCAAAATTATGTTTTACACTTTAATGTAGCAATATTATATTATGACATTGGTCTATAATATAGTGAACCAACCAATGAAAATGGAAAAGAATCCATAGGAAGTTGGATTTGCTTCATGAGTGAAGGTGCTATAATTTATACATCATATAAACTTGTATTCTATCACGGAATAAGAATCAATAGCATGAAAATGCTGGAAAAGGCAAAAGGATTGTGAAATGTATTAAATATTAAAAAGTTGTAGCCACAAGTGATGCTAACCATTCCAGTTGTAGTTATACTATAATATTGCTACATTAAAGTGTAGTCAATAATTTGATATGCAATGGAAACTCTATATGTATCAATCTATGACATAAGGAAGTTCGCATTGAACTGTTATGTCAATGAAATGAGTTTTGAGATATTTTAAATATGCTCAAAATTATGCTTTGCACTATAATAAGTATGCCGTGGAAATGGAGGGATATAATGATGCAAATTATATCACCTGTTTGACTGTTTCTAAATCCACACAAATGGATATCTTTTCACAATCGGTGGAGGAGCGGTGTCTTGAAAATCATCCAAATAAACATGCATTTCCTGCTCTATAGTAGGGGCTGAATTTATAGCCTTGGACAAGGACGTTGAAGAAGCAGAATGGCTCTGGATTTTCTTGAAGTTATTCCATTTTGGCGCAAATCGTTAGCATCTATATGCATACATTGTGATAGTCAAGTGGCAATAGAAAAGGTTAGGAGCATTATGCGTAACGGAAAATCTTGTCATAATCAACGAAAATATAAAAATATTAGACAACTACTCTCTAGCAGAATTATCATAATTGACTACATGATGTCAAGCGATAATGTGTTGGATCCACTTTCCAAAAGCCTAACTAAGAGGTAGTTGAAAGATCATTGAGGGGAATGAGACTAAGGCCGTGGAGACGGTCTGGGCCAACTCTGCACTGCTTCAATTTACTTCGGGTCTACCTTGATCCCCTCATTCAACACCACATAACCTAAAAAAGCCACTAAATCAAGTCAGAATTCACACTTTGAGAATTTCGCATACAACTTCTTCTCTCTCAAAGATTGGAGCACAATCCTCAACTACTGCTCATGATCCTCCCGGCTGCGGGAATACACTAAGATGTCGTCAATAAACACAATGATGAATGAATCAAGATAGGGCTGGAACACGCTGTTCATCAGGTGCATGAATGCTGCTAAGGCGTTGGTCAGCCCAAATGACATCACAGGAACTCATAGTGACCATACCGAGTTCTAAAAGCAGTTTTCAAAATATCCCAATCCCGAATCTTCAGCTGATGATACCCCAACTGCAAATCAATCTTTTAGAATACTCTTGCACCCTGTAGCTGATTGAATAAGTCATTAATGTGTGGCAATGGATATCTATTCTTTATTGTAACCTTGTTCAACTGCCGATAGTCAATACACATACGGATAGAAGTATCATTTTTCTTCACAAACAGAACCGGAGCACCCCTAGGTGACACACTAGGCCGAATAAATACCTTATCAAGCATCTTTTGCAACTGTTTCTTTAATTCCTTCAACTCTGTTGGGGCCATACGATATGGTGGAATAGAAATGGGCTAAGTGCTTGGCAATAAGTCAATAATCGATATCCCTATCGAGCGGCATGCCCGAAAGATCTGTTAGAAATACATCTGGATAGTCTCTCACTGCCAGAACTGACTCAACGGTATGAGTGTCAACACTGACATTTCTGATAAAGGATAAATATGCATCACACCCCTTCCCAACCATCCGCTGTGCCTTAAGAAAGGATACAACCCTGCTAGGAACATAATCAAAGTACCCATCACTCCAACCGCGGTAACCTGACATAGCCAACGTCACCCTCTTAGCATGACAATTAAGAATAGCATGATAGAGCGACAACCAGTCCATGCCCAAAATAATATCAAGGTCTAACATATTGAGCAACAATAGATCAACTTTGATCTTGAAACCACCAATAACAACTAAAAACGACCTCGATACACATGGTCAACAATAGTATAATCTCCCACAGGCATGGACACATAAATAGGAGAACTAAAAGAATCACGAGATATACCCAAATTCGGAGCAAAGTGAGATGATACATATGAATAAGTTGATCCTGGATCAAATAAGACTGATGCATCTCTATGACTAATCGGAACAGTACCTGTCATGACTGCGTCTAATGCAACTGCCTCCGTCCTACCCAGAAAAGCATAACATCTGGCCTGGCCTCCCCCTCTAGGGCGACCTCTACCCGCCTGACCTCCGCCCCTAGCTGGTTGTGCAGGTGAAGTGGCAACTGGAGAACTAACCACGTCCTGGGAAGTCTGGGGACCCTGTGGAATACATGAAGCCTAAGTAGTATCTGTAGGTGTACCCCTCTTATGTCTGGGGCAGTCCCTCACCAGATGACGAGTATCACCACACTCAAAACAAGCTCTCAAAGGACGTGGCTGCTGAAATTGGCTCGGGCCTAGTCAGCTGGATTGACCGCTGAAAGCACCCCGTGCAGGAGGTGCACTAGATAGTGGCGGTGCATAATGGGCAACCTAAGACCTAGGAGTTGTCGGAGTACCACTAGAAGCTGGAAATGCTGAATGAACTAGACGACTCACATAGTCTCTACCATGTCGGGATGCAATTGTGGCACGGGCACCACTATATCCGCTAGAATCTTGAGGCCTCTTGGCTTCCCTGTCTTCTCTCTCTTCCGATCCCGCATACCCTCTAATCTCCGTGCGATCTCAACCACCTAATGATATGGGGTATCTATTTCCAGCTCTCGAGACATACTGAATCTAATTCCATAGTTGAGCCGCTCGATGAATCGACAGACTCGCTCTCTGGCTCTCGAGACATACTCGCTCTCTGGCTGTGGGTAACTCACTGAATCTGATAGCATACTCTGACATAGTCATAGCACCCTAGTACAATTGCTCAAACTCCGCGCGCCATGCATCCTGAAGGCTCTGGGGAACAAACTCTCTCAATAACATCTCTGAAAACTAAGCCCATGTGAGTGAAGTTGTCTCGGCTGGGCTACCCTCCTTGTAAGCCCACCACCACTGGTACGTTGGTCTTAATAGCTGGAAAGTAGTGATAGCAACCCTACTCGTCTCCACAATACCCATGGTACGGATAATATGATGGAACTTCTCTAGAAAGTCTTGTGCATCCTCTGTAGCTAGGCCGCTGAAAGTAGGAGGATGGTACTTCTTGTAACTCTCGAGTTTGAGCTCCTCCTCCTCTAATGTCGTTGCCCTAATCTCGGGCTGAACTGGAACAACTGGCTGCACTGGTATAACCTCTTGGACCTGGTCAACATGGACCCGCTGCTTCTAGGGTACAGGTTGCGAGACCCTGAGCTTCTCCCCCAGCATGAGATATGGCAGGTGCAAGTGGAATCAACCCCGCTTGAGCTAGAGTACCAAACATGCTTAAGAACTATGCGAGGGTCTCCTAAAGTGCAGGGGTAGCAATAGGCGCCTCAGGTGCCTAGTCCCAAGCTAGAGCTATTGGTGGCTCCTCTGTCGCAGCTCGGGCAAGTGCTTTGGCTGCACCACATGCCCCTCCTTGGCCTTTGCCCTAGTCCCGACCCCTCCGGCTCTAGCAGGGGACGTGGCTCTCTGATCGTCGGATCCGGCGGTGTGTGTGCTCACCATCTGTGAGAGAATAGAAAGACAAAGATTTAGAATTTTGAAGTCAACAAATTCGCACGATAAAGAATCAAAGAAGTGAAGTTTTCATATCAGTTCCATAGCCTCTCAAAGATAAATACATACGTCTCCGTCACGACCCCAATCTCCCTCCAAAGGATGTCGTGATGGCACCTAGTTTCTAAGACTAGGTAAGCCTAACATACATGAAGAATTAATGGAAATAATAATAAAACTCTCAATTAAACCAACATCTATCATAAAAAGGATTCCATAATACAACTGAATATAACTCCCAAAATCTGGTGAAACCGAGTCACAAGCTCTACACGAGTATACTGAACATCCTTATGCAACAATATCTATAAAAAAGAGAGAATGAAATAGAAATTAGATAGAGGGTGACTCCGAGGCCTGCGAATTCCGGCAGGCATACCTTGAAGTCTCCGATCCAAGCTCAACTCATGGATGCCTAGGCTGGTATGAAGTACCTAGACCTGCACAAAATGATGTGCAGAAGTATAGTATGAGTATACCACAACGGTACCCAGTAAGTGTCAAACCTAGCCTCGATAAAGTAATGAAGAGGTTAGGTCAAGACGCATACTGGATAAAGAAGCTGAACATGTATGGCATAATATAATAATGGAAACAAGGAATCAAACAACAAAGAATTACAACAAGATAAGATACACCAAAAAATAAGGTAACAAAGACATCACGGAGGGGAACACGTAATAAAAATACCAAGGAAACGAAGCAAACAACACAAGTGATGTAAATGAAAGGTATCAACAAGAATCACTACCGAGGTACCACCTCATAGTCTCATTTCACAAATCAATCACAGTCTTTCCTTATACCACCGCGGGAGCCTTGCATTATGTTTGGAAAATAATTTTTCCGAAATAGCTACCCGCATTTTAGCCCACCATATCACACTGTGTGGCTTCAAGTAGTTCTCCTTTTGTGACGATCCGGTAAATCATCTCATGGGTTACCGCTCCGTCTTCCCCAATTTCTGTATCATTATGCCTCGTTATCAGTGTTTTAGGTAATTTAGTTGAGTAAGTTGCATTCAGAGTGAAATCGGCAAGAAATGAGACATTTAGTCTCTTTCAAGGAGGCTTAAGTTGTAAAAGTCAACTGTGTGTTGACTTATGAGTTAGAAGGCTCGGATGTGAATTCCGATGATCCGGTTAGTTTCGGGACATGATTTATGACTTAGGAGTGTAATCGGAATTAGTTTTGGAGGTTCCGTGTAGAATTAGGCTTGAATTGGTGAAGTTAGAATTTTGGCGATTTCCGGTTGATAGGCGAGATTTTGATCCGAGGGTCGGAATGGAATTCTAAAAGTTGCTGTTGCTTCGATATGTTATTTATGACTTGTGTGCAAAATTTCAGGTCATTCGGACATGGTTTGGTAGGGTTTAGATCAAAATAGCGACTTAGTGGATTTTGAAATCCTTAGGCTTGAATCCGATGCGAATTTGATGTTGCGATGTTAATTGGAGCGTTCCGAAGGTTGGAACAAGTTTAAATAACGTTATAGGATATGTTGGTGTGCTTAGTTGAGGTTCCAGAGATTTCGGGTGAGTTTTGGGTGGTTAAACGGACTAATGCATCGTTGGAAGGGGAAAGTAGCAGAAAAACCAGGTGTGGAGAATGCGGTTCGCATTTCACATATGCGGACCGCATATCTCTCAAAGAGATCGCAAACAGAGACAGGAAGCTGAACCAATTATAATGTTAAAAATGCGGTCAGAATGCGAACCGCAAACCTGAAATGCGGACCGCATATTTGACCGTGGAGATTGCAAACTGAGACAGAAAATTTGACAAAAACCTACGTCAAGAATGCGACGAGAATGCGGTCGCAAAACATGAAATGCGAACCGCAAACCTCGCTTTGTGTTGATTTGCGGCGAAGGCTAGGGCCATTTTTGCGACGGCTATGTCAAAAATGCGAACCGCATACCTGTTATGCGACAGGTATGCGATCCGCAAATTTGACCTAACAGGAACGTTTTTGTCTCGATTTTCGACCCATTATAAATAGAGATTAGTGCCCATTTTGCCATGCAAAACCCATTTCCATTACCCACGAAGAGAAACACCATAGAATCACAACAAATCAACCTCAAAACTACACCTAAAGGAGATTTTCTTGGATAAATTCAAAAAGGGAGGAGTTTTGGTCACCTCAAGCATACTTGGGGCCATAGAACTCGAATTGAAGCAAGTTTTGAAGAAATTCTTGGAGGGTTTTTGAGGGAAACATCGGGGTAAGTATCCCTAACTCAATTTCGAAAGGTTTACCTAAGATTATAGCTATTTTAGCATTTTTACTGGTGACGTAATTGTTCTAAATTTGGATAGATTCGACGTACGTGGAGGCCAATTCTAAGGGCAGAGGCATCGCGGGCTAAGGATTTAGCCGATTTGAGGTGAGTAATGTTTGTAAATGATGTCCTGAGGGTTCGAAACCCCGGATTTGCACCTCATAGTGCTATGTTGAGGTGAGGTACATGCTCGATGATGAGCATGGGGTTGTTTACTTCCGGGGATCGGGACTTGGTCCATCCCGATTGATGATTTCTACTACATACTTGATTGAAATCTAATTGATATCATTGTGATTTGGGCTGCTTGCCATATTTGGGCTTCGCGCCGGCTATGTGAACCCTTCAGGGGTAGTTGTCATTTTGTACTAAATCATATTTGGGCTTCGCGCCGGTTATGTGAACCCTTCAGGGGTAGTTGTCATTGTTTACTAAATCATATTTGGGCATCTCGCCGGTTATGTGAACCCTTCAGGGGCATTTGTTACTGAATTGATTCATTTCATAAAATCAGTTTTGAAACTCAAATGATTTTTATGGATCGGGTGGCACGCTGTCACGGAGTATAAATTGGATCGGGTGGCACGCCGCCACGAGATGTAATGTGCATGGATCGAGTGACACGCCGTCACGAGATATTGCGCTACTGAACCCCCCACAGTAAGCGCCGGTTATCCAGGGAACGGGTGGCACGCCGCCACGATAGTCATGACTTGCATTGCATTTCATTGCATTGCATTTTTGGTTGTGTTGGTGTTGTTTCCGTTTACTTCATGTTATCTATTTGAGATGTTACATGTTTTTACTGTTCCATCGTGGATTTCTTTATGACCTATGTGTTTCTTATTTTCAGTCATTATTTATATGTATTACTCACTGAGTTGGAAGTACTCACATTACTCCCTGCACCATGTGTGCAGATTCAGGCGTTAACGGTCCCGCTCCGAGGCATTGACTACTACTGCCAGGGCGGTGATTCGGAGGTTACGAGGTAGCTGTTGGCGTCCGCAGCCCCGTATCTCTTTTATCATGTTATTTCCACTTTCATCTAACAATTGTGCCAAGACATTGTAATAGTAATTTTGTTATTAAGATTTCTTTAGTTGCTCATGACTTTGTGACACCCCGATCTGAGGGTTGTAGTCGGGATGGTTTACTATATTTTTCTGCAAACTGTTGTTATTTAACCATACTTATATTATTTTTGTATTATTTAACTGTTTGAGCGAAGTTTAGTTGGTTTGGATGGCCTTGTCTTCATGAGAGGCACCATCACGACCGGGTTGGGATTTTGGGTCGTGACAAAGTTGGTATCAGAACCTAGGTTACATAAGTCTCACGAGTCATGAGCGAGTTTAGTAGAGTCTTGCGGATCGGTACGGAGACGTCTGTACTTATCTTCGAGAGGCTGCAAAACCTTTTTAGGAAAATTCCATATTCTTGAAATTCTTGTCGTGCGAACTTGTTGATCCGAGTACTAAAACTTCTGCTATCCTGTTCTCTCACAGATGGTGAGGCCACGAACTACTGATGAGGTGGACGACCACCAATACCAACCACTAAGGCCACCAGAGGCTGTGGACGCGGTCATGGTCGTGGTAGAGATAGAGCAGCGAGGGCAGCATCTGTTGATCCACCAGCTGCCCCAGCTCAGGAACAGGCTCCAGCAGCCCCAGTTCAGGCACCAGCTGTGCCGGCAGCTATTCTAGGTCTTCAGGAGACCTTGGCTCAGATTTCAACCATTTGCACTGGCCTAGCTCTGGCGGTTTCAGCCAATGCAGCAGCGACTACTTCTCAGGCCGGGGAAGGCAACCACACTCAAGTTGCCCGTACACCTGAGCAGGTAGTCCAGGGACGACAGATGCCGGGGGCACCTCCAGCCCAGCCAGTTGCACCGGCTCATGAATTCATAGTACCAGTTATGCCAGATGATGAGCAACGTCGTCTTGAGAGGTTTGGTAGACTCCAGCCTCCGTCGTTCAGTGGTGCTGAGGGCGAGGATGCCCAAGGTTTTCTTGACAAGTGTCAACGAATGCTCCGGACAGCCGGGATTCTTGAGTCTAGTGGTGTGGCATTCACCACATTTCAATTCACAGGAGCTGCCTTTAATTGGTGGGAGGCTTATGAGAGACGTAGGCCGGTTGATGCAGCGCCCCTTACTTGGCAACAGTTCTCCACTCTTTTCTTGGAGAGGTATGTGCCGCAGTCCCGTAGAGAGGAGTTGCATAGACAGTTTGAATGGCTGCGACAGGGGGATATGACTGTATCGCAATACGAGTCAAGATTTTCTGAGTTGGCTCGACATGCTGTATGGATGGTTCCAATTGACCGTGAAAGGATCAGGAGGTTTGTGGATGGCCTTAACTATAATCTCCGTATTTTCATTACCAGGGAGAGAGTATTGGATGCTACTTTCGAAGAGGTGGTGGACATAGCTCGCGAGATTGAGACGGTTCGCCGTCAAGAGCGAGAGGAGAGGGAGGCTAAGAGGCCTCGAGGATCGGGTAATTACAGTGGTGCTCCTTTGAGAGGCCAGTTTCAGCAAGGTAGAGGCCGTTCATTCAGGCCTACTCAGTCATTAAGCCCAGGGTATAGTGGGGCATCTGCAGGTCGTGGCTATCATGGGTTGCAGCAGGGCCAGTCAACACTTAGCGCCCTTCCAGCTCATTCTCCATCAGCCCAGGGTCCGTCTAGACCGAGTGCATCTGCTAGAGCACCACTGAGCTGTTATGAGTGTGGCGAGATGGTTCACATACGGAAATATTGTCCTCATCATGGAGCTAGATCATTCCAACAGAGGGGTCAACCCTCTACTTCTGCTCCAGTTACTTTATCACCCGCTCAGCCAGCTAGGGGCGGTGGTCAGGTAGCTAGAGGTCGCCCCAGAGGGGGAGGTCGAGCAGGCGGTGGCCAGGCTCGATTCTATGCTATTCTAGTCAGGACAGATCCCAGTGCTTCTGATGCCGTTATTACAGGTATTATTTCAGTCTGCCACAAAGATGCCTCTGTATTGTTTGATCCCGGTTCCACTTATTCATATGTGTCTTCATATTTTGCTCATTATTTGGGTATGTCCCGTGAGCTTCTTGCTCTACCGGTTCATGTATCTACCCCGATGGGTGACACTGTTGTTGTAGACCGTGTGTATCGGTCGTGTGTAGTAACTATTGGGGGTCTGGAGACCCGAGTTGATCTATTGCTATTAAGCATGGTAGATTTTGATGTTATTTTGGGCATGGATTGGTTATCTCCATGTCGTGCTATTTTAGACTGTCATGCTAAGACAGCTACTTTGGTTATGCCGGGTGTGCCGCGGATCGAGTGGCGTGGCGTGACTGATTATATTCCCGGTAGGGTGATATCATATTTGAAAGCCCAACGTATGGTTGGGAAGGGTTGCCTTGCATACCTAGCATTCGTAAGGGATGTTGGAGCTGAGACTCCAAGCATCGATTCTGTTCCAGTTGTGCGGGATTTTCCCGATGTATTTCCTGCTGACCTGCCGGGCATGCTGCCGGATAGGGATATTG
>MCJB01001530.1:0-14978 GCA_002018475.1 Nicotiana obtusifolia | reverse complement strand
TAATCATAAGAGGGAGTATGATCGCTATGATCCTTTCATAATTGCACATAATGTTAGGCAAGTGTATTATGCTCCTTATCCATTGCGGCGGAATAAGTCTGATTGGTGGGTTGTTATAAAAACCAAGCCTGTGGGTAGGATGGAAGTTGAGAATGTGTTAGATGTATGTCAAAACGATATCTCCACTGTTGACCAAATAGTGGACGAAGTTTTAGAAAATGATTTGGAACATCGTGAACACATACTGGAAGAAGTTGATATTTTCGAAGTAAAAATTACAGAAAACGAGGAAGAAGTATCAACTGATGAAGCTCAAACTACCGAGGAAGAAGAATTCTCGGACGAGGAACTATACGACGATGAGCTTTAAACAGTTGGTTTCTTTAACAACTCTCGTTCATAGCTATATATTTTCTTTATATCTTTCAATCTAAATATGTATTATATTATGTAGATGACAGGCAAGGGTCGAGGTAACGATGATTCTAGTAGTTCTCGGGGTCGAGAAAAGGGTAGGAAACAAAGGAGGAGGGTAGAAGATTACACTCCAACTTGTCCTGCCGTTCCAGAGTTGCCTATGCCTACGTTTTTTCCTCCACCCCAGGACTATTCTGAGCTACCATAGCATCACCAGCCCTACACCTTCGTGCAGACACCGGGTCTTTCATCACAGGGCCCTAGGATTGTACGTCCGACATACAGTCCAGCTACCGCACATCCACGTGGATCTCAGCCATCTGCATCGCATGGACCGCATCGGTCCATGTCACATCCACATGGATCACAGTCATCAGCGCCGCAGCCACTAGGGTCACAGCCACTGGGGTTGCTGCCACTCGGGTCGCAGCCACTCGGGTCGCAGCAATCAGTGACATGTCCCATTGCGGCCCATACAGCTGCGTCGCAGGGCTCGCAACCATCTTCATCGGGGACTCCATCTATTACAGGCATTCGCCTACGAGATTCTAGCTCTGACCCCCCTACACCTTTCACACATGCCTCTGATGTACATCGTTCGGACGGTGATGGTGATGATGACGAGGAGGTGCATCGTGATCAGTATGGCAGGATCATCATAGTCCCTGAGGGTGACGGGTAAGAGATATTTGTTATTTTTAACGATTATTGTTTTGTACGGTTTTACTAAGATATTAATATGTCTTTTTTTTATTACATTAAAGGTTTATCCCTAGTAATGTTACTACGAGGATAATCACCCAAGCCACTAGAAAGCTATATGATGGCCCTTATGCGACTTGGAGTGATTTTCCATTCTCGCTTAAGGAGGCAATTTTCAATGAATTTAAGGTATAAATGTTCTTTTAAGCAGTACAATACTTTATATTTATGATATTTTCATCTAAATACTTAATTTCTGAAATACAGAGCAAGTGTGTATGGGAACACAGCTATAGTACGGAGGTAGCTGCTAACTTCCATCTTAAGGCTCGCAAGCGGTTGTCGCATTGCTTTTCCAACGCTAGAAGGTCGAACCAGAAGCCCTCCTGGTTGCTTGATCGTCTATGGGATGATCTGCAAAGGCAATGGCTAACCGCAGATTTCTTAAAGAAGAGTGAGCAAGGAAAGAAAGCTCGTGCTTCGGAGAAGGGAGGCTCTCTGCACACTAGAGGTGCGATCAGCCTCGGTTCAATAACGAGAAAAATGGTACGTAATTGCTTAATTTAATTTTAATTTTCAACGTCTAATCTGTTTATTAACTAAAATTTATGACTTTTTAGGAGAAGAAGTCGGGCCGTCCGATGAGGCAAGATGAGTTATTCAAGAAAACTCATATTGTCAAGAAGAAGAAAGATTCGGATGAAGAAAGGTAGGTCGAGGACCGAGCCTCGGCTGTAGATGTAAGTTTTCAATTTTCATTAAGTACTTTGATTTATTTTTATATAACTTTTGAATACTAATTCAATGTAATTTTTCTTATAGAGTCGCTTCACAACTGAGGTTGAAGAATTTGTACGCAGCCAGCCACCATCTTCATCGGGCGACCCAATCCAACCGTCGGACGAGGATGCTGAAAGACTATGGACGCAGGCTGCTGGCGGTCCGAAAGGGGGAAGGTATACGGGCTTCCCGCTAAGAAATTCCACCGCTATAGGTGTGGAATGCAAGGAATAGGCACTTCCTCGCAAGCGGAGCAACTTGATAGGGAGTGCCTCTCCTCTATGCGGGAAAATTTGGCAAAGCTCACAGCCGAGCTAGAAGCTGCCAAAGAAAGAGAGAGGGTTAGAAAAGAAAGAGAGAGGGTTAGAGATGCTCAGTATGTTGCCATACAAGAGCAGCTCAAATCTCTCTTGGCTTCTGGCGCTTTTTCGATTTCCCGATCTCGTGAATCATCGCCAGATGCTCGCCCTCCCCCTGCAACTTCCTCCCGTCATCCCCGTTATCATCCCTCCGGTCCTACACAACAACACCCTTATCCACAACATCTTGGTGATGACACTTCATCGGACGATGACACTCCTGATGTAGACATTAGTAAATGTTGAATTGTAATAACATTTAACTAATGTATAAGTTCTATTGAACTTTATACTTTGTTATTCTTTAATGTTGCTGTTGTTGTTGTTTAATGCTGCTGTTGTTTACTGTTGTTGTTGTTGTCGTTGTTGTTGTTTGTTGTTATTGTTTTCGTTGTTGTTGTTTGTTGTTGTTGTCGTTGTTCTTGTTGTTTATGGCATAAAATGCCTGTTTTAGAATTTTGGTAAGCTGGAAGGTGGTGTAGCTGCCAAAACAGGCTATTTCTGGAAAAAATGAACCAAAAAAAGCGACCAACGTTGGTCTCAAGTTGGTCGCTATTTACTGGAAAAAAAAATCTGCAAATTAGCGACCAACTTTGGTCGCTAATTGGTCGCTAAACTTTAAAAAAAAATTTAATTTTCTGATTAGCGACCAAGGTTTGTCGCTATATTACCCAGATTTTTAAAATCTGGGAGTATAGCGACCAACGTTGGTCGCTAATCAAAAAAAAAAAAATTAGTAGTTAGCGACCAATGTTGGTCGCAAATCTTAAATTAAGATTTTCTGTTCTGCAGATTAGTGACCAACGTTGGTCGCATATTTAAAATTTAAAAAAAAATTAATTACTTTAGCGACCAAGGTTGGTCGCAATATCCCAGATTATATTAATTAAAAAAAAATATAGCGACCAACGTTGGTCGCTAATTTGCGACCAAAGTCGGTCTCTACATGTTTTTCCGGAATGTTTGGTCTTTTTTTGATAAAGACCAATGTTGGTCGCAAACTTTGGTCGCAATTTGTTTGTGACCACCTGAATACTAACCAGGCCGGTTTGGTCGCTTTTGGGCAAATTGAGACCAACGTTGGTCGCTTTTGACCTGTTTTCTAGTAGTGTCAGGAACACGAAGAATATTGCGCAAGCGTAATAATCTACCAGAAGAAGGTAAAATTGAATCACTAACATGAGCAATTTTCAAACCTGTGCCATTTCCAACATGTATCTGCTCAGTGCCATTGTAGCCACTTCGAACATCCATATTACTCACATCATTTGTAAGATGGTTCGTAGCACCCGAACCATGATACCACGAAGGATCATTAACAGTAGATGGTTGAGCAATCAACGCAGCCATGTCTTGGTTAGAATTAGTTTGATATGCATGTTCAAACCGGTGATAACAAGTTAGAGCAGTATGGCCATACTTTGAACAAACTTGACACTGATTTGAACTTGTGAATTGTTGAGTTCCTGAAGTGTTTGAATGATAACCAAAACCTCGACCTCGACCTCGTCCATGACCATACCTTCCAAAGGAACTTTGGGACTGATTATTGTTCCTTTTAAAGTTAGACTCTTGCTTTGGAGTGTTACTGTTCTTAACAGTGACATGAACTTGTCCCAAACCTTGTTCCAAGACACTCATATGTTCCAGTCTGTTTTCATGGCTGAGAAAAAGTCCATGAAGGTCAGCCAACGTGATGCCATCAGATCTGGAAGTAACAGACAGAACTAAGGCGTCATATTCAGGGCCTAGTCCTCCTAGAATGTGTAGAACTAGGTCATCATCTGTAACGGGCTGCACAGCAGCGGCTAGACTGTCTGAAAGAGTCTTCATCTTCTGTAGGTAGTCAACCATGGTGGAAGAACCCTTTTTCGTTGTCTGCAATTGCAATCGCAATTGCATTAATCTTGCACGAGATTGTGACTATTACGATTCCAAGCAAGCTCAAGACAATCGAGCTTCAATGGAGTTTTCTAGAATATTCTGAGAGAAGGAGAGAAGCGGAGTGAGAGAGAGAGAGAGTGAGAGCACCGACATACACTGTATACTTTGGTATAATGAGAACTCTCTAATAAATTTCATTAGTTTCCAAGTATATATATACATGTATGCAAAATGTAAGTCAACTAAGCTACCTATATCAATTAAGCACTAACTATACATTGTATAATGAATAAAATGGATGGAGAATGGGATTAACAATTATACTCAATACCCCCCTCCCCCTCTCAAGTTGGAAGTGAGGTTCTCACAGCCAACAACTTGCCGAGAACAGTTGAATGTTTGACCCTTGTGAGGGCCTTAGTAAGAATGTCAGCCAACTGATTGTGAGTAGCCACATGATGAGAGATTAGGCATTCTTGCAGCTTGTTCCTTACAAAGTGATAATCTACTTCAATGTAGTTTGTTTGTTAATGAAATACAGGATTGTGGGCAATGTGTATGGAAGACTGGCTATCACAGAACACCTTAATAGGATTAAATTGAGCAACTCTCCAACTAACTTCCTGAGGGAACTGTATTCTGCCTCAACTAAGGATAAGGAAACAGTCTCCTGATTTTTGGACTTCCAGCTAATAGGACTATTTCCTACTAGAACAATGTACCCAGTGACAGATCTCATAGAGTCAGGACATGCAGCCTAGTCTGAATCACAATAAGCTTTGATAGAACAATCATGATTGTTGGAGAAGAAGATGCCCAGAGTAGGATCCTTTTTGAGGTATTTGAGAAGATGGACTGCATCAGTCAAATGTGAATCTCTAGGAGCATGCATAAACTGGCTCAAGAGCTGCACATTATAGGGTATGTCTAGCCTAGTGTTGGTGAGAAAATTGAGCTTTCCCAAACTAGCTTTCTGTAGTATGTAGGGTCTGGTAGAAAATTCCATTCTTGTGCCTTTAGCATCACAGCAGGATCAAGAGGTGAGGACATACTACTGTAGTCAAAATACTGATATTCCTTCAACAGATCTAAGGCAAACTTCCTTTGAGAAATAAGGAAACCATCTGGTTTGTATAGGACCTCTAGACCCAAAAAATAGTAAAGTCTGCCTAAATCCTTTATTCTGAACCTTTTATCCAGAAATGCTTTTAAACTTGCAATATCTTCTAAATCAGTCCCAGTAATTATAACATCATCAATATATACAGCTACAAAGATGGTGGATGAGGAATTTTTCTAGCAGAAAAGGGAATGATTATTTTCAGAGTGTTGGTACCCTTTTGAAGACAGTGCCTCAGTCAGTTTGGAATACCATTGTCTACTAGCTTGTTTCAGGCCATATAGAGATTTGTTTAACATGCAGACCACCCTGCTTGAACTGCATTGATCAACTACAAGACTAGGAGGAGCCTCTATGTATACCTCCTCATGTAGGTCTCCATGGAGGAAGGCATGGAGTGCCTCAAATTCCTGTGTCATGGCTGTCTGCCATGCAGGATTGAGTGCTGCCTCCTCATATGAAGATGGCTCACTATCATGGCAAACACTTTGCACCAAATGCTAACTTTCAGAAGATAAAACATCAGGAGTAATGTGATGATCATTAGAGGATAGGGCATTTAATGAAGGAGTGCAGTGAGAAGTAGTAGGCAGTTGACTACTACTAGGAAATTGATAAACATAGTCTTTTAGGTAAGCAGGGGTTAGATGATTTCTATTGGACTTTCTTAAAACTTGTGCTTCTGACTGTACAGTTACAGATGAAATTTGCAGATTGTTGTCACCTGGAGATGTAGAATCAGATGTATTTGGAGAAAATGTATCACCGGTGGAAAGAGACTCAAAGTAATGTTGCATGTCTGGAGATGTGACACTAGCAGGACCCTGTCCAATACTCATAGGAGAATGCTGACTACTATCTTCAGCATAGTTAGGAAATGAAACTGACTTAAAGACAACAGGAAAGGAAATATTTTTAGAAGACATAGCAAATGGAAACACATTTTCATGAAAGATCACTTCTCTAGAGATATGTATTCTCTTGGTGGCTAGGCTTAGTACCTTGTAATCTTTTGTTCCAAATGGATATCCTACAAAGATGTGAGGAGTGGTTCTTGGTTCAAATTTGTCTCTATGTACCTTGGGTACAGTGGGGTAGCAGAGACAACCAAAACTTTTTAAGTGAGAGTAGTTGGGTTTCTTTTGATATAGCAATTCAAAATGACATTTGTTATTTAGGTAAGTGGTTGGCAACCTATTTATTAGATAGGTGGATGTCAAGATGCACTCTCCCTAATATTTAGTTGGTAGTTTGGACTAAAACATAAGTGCTCTAGCAGTTTCAAGAAGATATTTGTGTTTTCTCTCTACTACACCATTCTGCTGTGGTGTATAGGGACAAGTTCTCTGGTGTATGATTCCTTTGGACTAGTAAAAGGAAAAGGCTTCATGGTTGGTAATTCTAAGCCATTAACAGACCTAATGATCTTTATAGATGTATTGAACTGATTTTCAATCATGACTACAAAAGCTTTTAAAGCTTGAAAGGCATTACTTTTGCAGCTTAACAGGTGAGTCCAAGTGGATCTGCTAAAGTCATCCACTAGGGTGAGAAAGTATTTGTGGTTATCATGGGTAGTTACATGGTAAGGACCCCATATGTCTATATGCAACAACTCAAACAATTGTGAAGTGGTGCTGGTTCTTTGAGGAAAGGGGAGTCTGGCTTGTCTTGCCATAGGGCATGCGGGCAAATAAAGGACTGTCTTGGTGCAAACTTTGTAGGTATAGAGGATATTCCTCTCATTTTAACAAAAGGAACACGACCAAGTCTATTGTGCCACAGAGAATTATATCATGTTAATCATACACACATGAAGACTCATTCTTATTATTTGAAATGGGAGTATTTACAAAGTGTGGATTGTGACATGAATGAGTAGGACTAAGAGACTCATCACTATTTACACTAGAAGCAGGAATAAATTGCAACAAGAAGCTGAAATAGTAGATGGTAAGACAACCTTTTTACCCTTCAAACACCTAGAACAGAGGTAATACAATCCTTCTTAGCTACTACCAATCACCTGAGGTCTCTTCACTGAAGGGGCCTGCAACAGACAGAATGCATCACTAGAGAATACAATACATCTAAGGTGTACTGCAAGAGAGTGAACAGAAATAAAATTATATTTGAATGATAGAACATAAAGGACCCTATGTAAAACAATGTCTGAAGAAAGTATCACATCTCTAAATTCAAGAACTTTTACTCTATATCCATTTGGCAGGCTTATCAGTTGAGGATAGGGTAGTGTTGTGATTTTGGTAAGTGCATTTTTATCAAAGGTCATATGGTTAGATGCTCCTGAGTTTATGATCCAAAGGTCAGCCTTTGATTCAAAACATTTGCATGAAGGTTTGTCAAAATCAATGGAAGAAGTACAGACTACAATACCTGTAAAGTTGACCCTACCATTGGTGACATTGCCATTACTGGAGGATTCTCCCGTATTCCCTACTTGAAAGTGTTGCAGTAAGCTCATTATCTGCCCATGTTGTTCTTTTGTCAGGTTGACAATATGATTTTGATCCTCTAGGTCCTGCTCATTTCTATTTTCATGAATCATATCAGCTGGAGTTCCATGCACATTTGCCATAGAGCCTTTTCCTCCGTTGAACTTGTGATTCTGGTTATGCTTTGGATTGTTCCCCTGTTTGTAGGACTGATTATTGGCACGATTGGGGTTCTGATTAGTGTATGAATTGCTTAGAGGGTATCCATGTAACTTATAACACTTCTCCCTCATATGTCTCGGTCTTTTGCAATAGTCACAAAATGGTCGACCCCTGTTATTGTTGTTGACTGTGTATTGTGTCTTGAAGTTCCTGGCTCCAAGTGGATTCCGATGTTGTGGACTTGCATTCACATGCAATGAAGTAGACTCCAAATTCAGTTGACTTTTAGGTTTGAATTCCCTTTGTTTTTCTTCTTGTATTAGTAGAGAGAAAGCTTGTGCCATATGGAAGGCAAAGGCTTCATCATAAGAATGCTCCCTCGCACTATTGTGTAGACCTCATTCAAGCTCATTAAAAACTGGAAAAGTCGTTAATCCTGCTCTGCCTTGTGCATAGTTTCTTTTGCTCCACACGTGCAGTTGCAGCTACATTGAGATTTGGCAATCAAAGTGTTCAGCTCCTCCGATAATCTCTTCATTCGTGTATAGTACGTGGTAATATCTAAGGATCCCTGAACAAGATCATTAATCTCTTTCTGAATCTGATACAATTTTGCACCATTTGTTTGGTCATAACGATCCTTAACTCCACAACTTGACCGAGTCATTCACATATTCTACACTATCAGAAATTTCCTTAGCGAGGGAATTGAGGATCCACAAGGTTACTATGTCATCACACCTCTCCCACTGACGAAATTGGAGCGAATTAGGGCTAGGTTTTCTACATTCCCCATTAATAAACCCTAATTTGTTTTTGTCCGACAGGGCTCGCAACACACTTCTTCTCCAAGACGATATCCAATTCCGTCAAACGGAACTGGTACTAAGGTCACTCCAGGACTATCCGAAGGATAAATGTAGAGAGGACTACCTGTATCGATGACCAATTGGTCATTTCTACTTGTGCTAGACGTGGTTTCTTCAGTCTGATCGATGGCTATGTGCGAAGCTCCGATTCTGTAAAAATGAGGGGTATATCAGTCTACTTAGCGAACTGATGAATCAATTAGGTCGAAAATACCTCAATTTGTGGAAAAAGTGTAGATTTCAACGGTAATCGCCAAAATCATAGCGAGCGACGAAAAGCAGACGAATTTGAGGACGAAGAATGGAGATGTTGACAGGATCCGAGCTAATATCCGGGCTTTGATACCATATTACGATTCCAAGAAAGCTCAAGACAATTGAGCTTCAATGGAGTTTTCTAGAATATTCTGAGAGAAGGAGAGAAGCGGAGTGAGAGAGAGAGAGAGTACTGATATACACTGTACACTTTGGCATAATGAGAATTCTCTAATCAATTCCATTCGTTTTCAAGTATACATGTATGCAAAATGTAAGTCAACTAAGCTAACTAACTATATCAACTAACCACTAACTCTACTTTGTATAATGAATAAAATGAATGGAGAATGGGATTAATAATTATACTCAATAGTGACGCAAACATGGTCTCCAAAGAGACCCAAACTTCTTGAGATGTGGTGCAGCCTACACCTTCTGTTAATTAGGGACGATAGCAGCCAACTAAGGAGAAGCCGATCTTGCTTCTTCCACGCAAGAAAGAGAGGGTCAATTACAGATTTAACAGTGTTTGTATCACTGTCGCTACCCGGGATGAATTTGGGTGGGCATTCACTTGATCCATCCACATAGCCTTCAAGATCATGTCCTCTTAATGTTGATAGGACTTGAGATCTCCATAACACGTAATTATTTCGATCTAGTTTAATGATATGAGATTGTGAAACATTGGTTGAAAAGGGTGAACTAATGGTAGAATGATTGTTTGAAACATTGGTTATAGAGGAAGAAGCCATGAGTATTGACGTGAGTGTTTGGTCGTCGGATACCATGTAAGGAATTGATCTTGAGATAAAAAGCGGCTTGCCTTCATTCATTTGAGGAATCCTTTTTTTTTTTGGCAAATTTTAAGTATTTATTCAAAATAAAAGCAAACCGCAAAGAAAAAGTACAAGCAAGGGGGACAAAAGCTCGATTAGTGTCGCCTATATGCTTTGGCTATATAATTACTTCTCTGCGCCTCACATTGCCTGTATAGCAGCCTCATGTAGAGGAGTCATGGTGTAGCTGCTGGCAAAGTCTCACGAGGACATATAATCTGGCAAAGTCTCACGATGGCATATAATCTAATAGCCATTCGGTTGTATCCAAAGGCATAGGACTTAAGCAAACACATATCGAGCTAAACCATACCTTACTGATCTTATTGAGGCAAATAAAAGACCTCACCTATTAGCAAGCGTGTAAAAAAAAAGAACTAGACATAATCAAATATTCGAGGAATCCTCGTTATATACAAGTTATACATTCTATAGTTTAGAGTTGTAATAGCTATACAAGACTAGGAGATAAGATATAAAGAGCTAATGTATCTATCCTATCACAACTATAATATCTGATAAGATAAAACTGAATTCAAACCTATGTATTATCTATTACGGTATACCTAACAAACTGGTACAATCTCAAGAAATTCTTCAATTAAGGTTAAGCTTAATGGAGTATACTGTTTTTATTTGCAGTAATAATACGAGCATCAAATTAGTATGTACTCTATGTTAATTTTTTCCACTTCGAAATAGATATGTCAAATATAATTTTATTTTATTTTAAATTGTCATTATCCACATTAGCGCTTCCACGCGTGGACTGACAATTTTAGGATCAAACAACAAATCTAAATGTAGAGGTTGTCCCAGGTCAAAGGGATCATATTTCATGTCCTTGTGTCCCAATAAATCATGCCACGCCACAAGACATCTCTACTTAGTTTAAGTGAAAATGGCCAATTTGCAAATATAAATAGGACAATTTTATTTTTTGTTTCATTTCTTTGTATAAAATTACTTGTGTCATGAGTCAATTCCTACTAACGGACTTCCAGTCAAATATAAAGGGCTATTTGTTCCTCGAAATTTTCGAAATAGGATAATTTTGTCCTCCGTTTTGTCATTTGTCCAAAATGAGTTCTCGTACTCCGGTCCTTCATTATCTCTGAGAAAAGGTCACTGCCCTGATATATTTAACACGAAACCAATAACAGAAGTGGAAAAGTTAGTTCAAAATGAATATGTTGCAGCATAAGGATAGTAGGGATCGTTAAGATTTCATATTTAATTTTTTAATCAGTATACATTAATTATATATAATTATATTTATATTATACATGTATTATATATATGTTATATATTCGCAGGTTATCTATAATTTAAGAGATGGGATTTTTACCTTCCTATACGCTATTGAAACTTTATTACCTTCCCTACTCAAGTTTCAATTTAATTACATAGGCATATATAATTTACCAATTATATACACTTTAGGAATTAAATGAGTATTCATTTATATTAGTAATTGAATAAGGAATCAATTATTTTCCATCCTTATTCTCTCTTCCTCCTGCGCTCTCTCTCTCCCCGTCTCTCTCTCTCTCTCTCTCTTTCTCTCTCTCTCTCTCTCTGTCTGTCTCTCAATCTCTGTTCTTTTTCCAGTTTTTCTTCCTCTGATGTCCTCTATTTTTTTATCCTTTCATGTTGTATATATTTTTAATGGAATTCATCTATGGATTTCAATCGTTTTATTATAGAGTTTTAACTTAGCAATTTTCTTTCATGTTGTACTATTGGTGTTCAAATTGAAATAGTCAATCAATAAATTTTGAAGGTATTTGATTCTCCACCATTGACAGCCATTAAAAATTTGAAGCTTTGAATTCGAATTTGGGTTTCCAAAAACTATTATTTGTTTGGATTGGGTGTTGTTGCAAATAATTGAGAATATTGTTTGGAGTTTATATCTCAACTTTTGAGGGTGTTTGGTGAAGATTAGACTTGATTTTGGCTGAAATTCATATTGAAACTCGAAGAAGAAGAAGAAGAAGAAGAAGAAGAAGAAGAAGAAGAAGAAGAAGAAGAAGAAGAAGAAGAAGAAGAAGAAGACATGGCATACAATATACTTACGAAATTGTAGTAAAGTTGTAGTATAATTGTATGTAAATCGTATTCTGTTGTAGTTATGTATATTTTTTTATTTGAATGTTGTATTTAAGTTATCAATACAATATTTTTATATAAAGTTGTTGATATGTATCAAAATTGTAGTAAGAGAGTAAGTTTTGTTTGGAATTTTAGAGAAGAAGAAGCACACACAACAGACAAAAATATATACAAATCATATACAAAATATATACAAAGACATATTGTACAAAATTTATATAAAAATTATATTTAAGTTGTATGATATTGTAGTTGTATATAACTAGGTAAGAACTAATGTATGAAAATTATAGATAAGTTGTAAATAAGTTGTATAATATATAATTAGTTGTATGAATCTTATTTTTACTATGTATAAATCATATACAAAATATACAAAAGACATATTATATAAAACTTGTATAAAAATTATATATAAGTTGTATGATATTGTAGCTGTATTTAACTGGGTAGATATAATGTATGAAAGTTGTAAATAAGTTGTAAATAAGTAATTCCCAACTTAATTCTCTCATTCTTTCTCTTACTTCTTATGGTATAGAAATCCTCTTTGCTGCTTCTTCTACATCAATGAATTTTTTTCAAGCTTTGGGAATAGGCTAGGCTAAATGTATTTAATCATGTCATTGAAAATGATCAAACTCTCTCAATTATTTTTGCCTTTTAGCCTGAAAAAACACACAGTTCTTCCACCAATTAATGCATTACCCTTTTTATCTCCCCTTGGTTGGAATTTTCCTCTATATATTTGTATTTCTCTTCTGTTATTTCCCTTCCAGATCCTTCATCCTTATTAAAACTAAATACACTCTTCTTCCTTCTTTGCAAACAATGTTAGGTGAAGACAGTAGCAGCAGAAGTGGAAAAGCAAAGACGCCTACTCGTTTACTAACTCTCATCGCCATTCCCAACATTCATGTGGTTGAGTAGAGTTGTAGGGTCGCTCTGCAGGAAAAGAAGAAAAACGACCCTAAACTTCTCTCAACTACACGAATATCAGAAACACCTGTCGTTAATGGTCCGTTTCTACTCCTACTAGTATTTTTTGTGTCTGTATGTCTCTGTTTCATGAATGACTAAATATATAGGTCTTTAGGTGTGTTTGTGTTTTTTTCTCCTGGAATGTATGTGTGTTTACTCAATTTCCATTATCTTTATGATTCAATTTACTGTCTACTCTATGTTACACAGTTTGTTGAATCACAAAGATAATGAAAATTATAAAAAAATTCAAGAAAAAGAAAAACACGCAAACACACAGGAAATAATGTCAATTAAGTAGACAATAAAGTAGGTTCCGTGAGATCAAAGAAAAGATGACAAGCTCAAAACTTAATTTCACCTGAAGATCCATCTATTCTCATATTTTATGTTAGAGACTTTATAATACAGTTTAAGGATAAAAAAAAAAAAAGATCGAAGAATTAGCAAACAGAGATCTGAAGAGAAGAAGGGAGAGAGGAGAGAAAAAAGAAAAAGGGTATAACTAAATTCCTTGATTGAAGGCACTAATAATGGATTAGGAGCCTTTTAAGGTGGATTGTATATATTTTGTAGCTAAAACGTATTTAGGTCGGGTAAATACAAAAACTTGAACATTTTTCGTAATAAGATTTCAAATAGTGTATAGGAACGAAAAAAATCCCTTTAAGAGATTAGGCGAAGTTATGAGCTGACATGAGCGGAATTGAAACAACTAGTCCTCTCCAAAGAGTCCCATCCCAGGGAAAGTCTTTTGTCAGGGGCGAAAGCCGGCTCAACAAAGGACTTTTTTCAAGGGATCGTCGACAAGAACTACTCATGAAGACCCAAAACCTCAGTATGTGGAAAATTCTTCCAATCCGGGTCGAAAAGAAAGGTGGTGCCTTAGCTCATGGGTGTAAAAACTTTTGGTCATGTGCTATCTGCTTGTCCAAAAGGCCAAGCCAATGTAACCGGAAAGGAAGAGTTTGATCCTGGCTCAGTAGTAAGACCAGTTCCTCCCTCAACTACTTATTGATCAGTTGGTAAACCCCCTTCCTTTCGGTCTAGTAGCTGGTTACCTCCTTTCCTTCGAAGTCTTTGTCGAGCTTATCCCCCTTTCCAGCTAGAGCTGTTTGTATATAATTCAACTGCAACCCTTGTTAGCCGAGCTGTTTTCTTCCGCCTAAAACCTCTCCTTAATCAGTTGAGTTAGCATCTGCTTCTTCTTTCTCTTCCTCGCTAAAAGAGAAAAAATCTTTCTTTCTACTTGTACTTTTCCTCTTATTCTACAATATTATTTAATATTCTGTTATGTGATTCCTTTTCATTTTATATAGCTGTAAAAGCTTCCTTTTTGTTTCACTTACTGACGTCTGCTCCGACCCTGCCTTTTTCTTTATTCAGATTCTGCTTGAAACTAGTCCCGTCTTCGCAGCTTTTCTAAGAAGTTCCGTTCCTATCAATAGAAAGATCTCTTTCTTCTAGTCGTGCGTCTTAAAAGCGACTTACTTCCATTTATATATGTAATTGTTGAGATCAGGCCTACGAGAGGTATTCAACAAGCGCCACTCAACTGCGCAAACTAAGCCCTCCATAGAAGTTCAAGGAAGTAAAGCTACATACTACTGGAAAGAGATGGGCTTTTTCCTTTCTATTTCTTGCGGGCTATTGATTTCGGGTTGAGACTTTGCTTGCTTACTTTCACACTTCCTTCAGTGAGCTACTTAAGGTTTAAGGTAAGGGGCACTCCTAGCATAGATTACCATTCTAACCTGTCTTTGCTGGTAGATAGATGCGCTTAATTAGTTACCTGAATTAAAGAGGACTCTTGAATAAGTTGACTTCGCCTGGGCGTCATCTTTCCTTTCATTCACTAGTTGAGTACTTCCTCCTGTCAGATAGAAGCTTTTCAAAGGGTGCTTCGCTTCCAGCTCTTCTTGTTCGATACCGCTTCCCGTCCTTGTAAATATCATCTCTTACCGCTATCTTTGAATAGAGAGCCCCATTAACCAGACAAGCTACCTCACAGAAAGGATGACGAAGGGCCAGTTGAC
>MCJB01001529.1:0-14979 GCA_002018475.1 Nicotiana obtusifolia | reverse complement strand
GCTTGATAAAAAGATATGTTGAATTGTCTCTTCTTGAGGTTGCTGACAACACCAACATTGCGACGTAACAATGTATCCTTGTCTCCTCCACATGTCATCTATAGGTATTTTGTTCCTCCACAACCTCTAGAGAATGAATGAGATCTTAAAAGGTAATCCCTTGGTCCAAATTAGTTCCAGTTCTCTGTTTTGGTTTGCTCGATGCCTCAAGATTTGCCAAGCAGTAGTCACTGAGAATCTACCAGATGGAGTTGGCATCCAGTAAGGTTTGTCCCATCCTCTCTCATCTTCATGAACATCCACATTCTCCTTCATGTGTGTAGCAATTTCTTCTGGAAATAATTGGTACAACAGTTGATTATTCCACATTCCTTGTTGTCGCAGTTCACTAACATCTTGATATTCTTCATGTATGTTGAATTCTTCTGTAACAACATGGTACAATGGCCCCAGTCCTGTCCAATCTTCATGCCATATGCTTGTTGTACCACTGTTTATTTCCCACAGAATTTCATGTTCGACACTATCTCTTACCATCAGCATTTGTTTCCAAACATGCGACCCACCTCTAAACTGCACTGCAGTAGGTAATTCCTTCTTGCGGTACTTGTTCCACATAAAATTGGACCACAATGTTTTTGTAGTTCTGAATCGCCACCACAACTTTGCAAATAAAGCTTTCGACACATCCTGTAACAGCCTAAAGCCCAGACCACCTTCTTCCTTAGGTAGGCATAAATTTGCCCACGAAGACCAGTGTCTGCTTCATTCTTCTTCTTTGTTGCTCCAGAAGAATCTTGCAAATATTTTGTGCAAGTGTTCCATAACATTTTTTGGTGGAGCGATGACAGAAAGCATATATACCGGCATACTTTGAAGTACACTCGAAATTAGAATGGCCTTTCCTCCATATGATAAGAGCTTACCCTTCCAAGCATGTACCTTGTTTTTGACCTTGAAATAATATCATTGTAAAATTCCTTTCTTCTCCTTGTGTGAAATATTGGACAGCCCAAGTACGTGAATGGAAATTGACCTCTCAAAAATCCAGTAACTTCTTGAACTGATCTTACTAGCCCCTGTGATATATTCATGTGCATGAAGAAAGAACTTTTAGCCTTGTTGATTTCCTGTCCTGACACTTTCTCATATTGTCGCAACACTGTCATTATTTTGCTTAATGATTGGGTATGTGCAGAAGCAAAAATAATTGTGTCGTCAGCGTATGCCAAATGGTTCAAAGGTTCAGACCACTTTGGCAATCCAAATCCAATGTATGAGCTATCTTCGAATAACTTATTCAAAGATCTGGAAAGCACTTCGGCAGAAAGAATGAATAAAGCCGATGATAATGGATCTCCTTGTTTCACCCCCCTTGTCGATTTGAAGAAACCTGTCGATTGTCCATTGACTAACACTGAATACCAATTGTTCGACAGTAAATTCCAAATCATTGTTATAAAATGCTCGGCAAATCCCATCCTTCTCAGTACATGTAACAGATATCTCCACGACACTCTATCATAAGCCTTTGCCATATCAAGCTTAATGACTAAGTTAGCAGGCTTTCCTCTCTTCCTTATATCAGTTACTATCTTTTGTGTGAGCAGTATATTCTCAAAAATACTCCTGCCTTTTACAAATCCAGATTGATTTTGAGAGATTAAGCTTGATAGGAACCCTTCTAATCTATCATGAATCACTCTTGAGAAAACTTTATTAATGAAGTTGCTCAAACTGATTGGCCTAACATCAGAGAAAGTATTCACTGTTGACTTCTTAGGCAGCATCACCAAATTTGTATGTGTGATCGATTTAGGCAATGTAGCCCCTCCAAAAAATTGAAGCACCATACTGTGTACATCATATTTAATAATATCCCAGCATGTTTGGAAAAATAGTCCAGGAAACCATCTGGACCACTTGCACTCTCATGATTTAGACCAAAAACTGCAGCCTTTACTTCATTCATGGTTGGATATCTACACACTTCCATGTTCTGCTCCATTGTGACCATCTGGGGTATGTTGTCGAGCATCGAAAATTCTGTGAATCTGGCATCCTCTACAAACTGGTGTTTGAAAAATTCAACTGCTGCATTGGCCAAATTATCTTGGCCTTTGATCCAATCTCCATTATCAGTTTGAATCCTTTTTATTTGAAGCTTCTGCCTTTTTCCATTAACAAGATTGTGAAAAAATCTTGTGTTTCTGTCCCCTTCTTCAAACCAGGTCATTCCAGCCTTTTTGTTTCCAATATTGTTCCTCTATGCTAAGATATCTCTTTAGTTCTGCTTGAGCTTTTTGAAGGACAATTCTATTTTCTTTTGACGGATCTTCCCCGAACAGGATCTCCTTTATCTTAACGATATCTTCCAGTAGTGCCAACCGTTTAAATATGTCCCCGAATGTGTCTCTGCTCCACTTTGATAATGCGATATTTGTTTTCTTAAGTTTATGTTTAAACATAAGAAATGGATCGCCTATGAAATCTGTTGTCCAGTGTTGTCGCACCACATCTAAAAAGGTCGGATATTTTGTCTAGAAATTCAAAAATCTGAAAGGTTTCACAACTGTCGCAGCCTGTTCTCCACAACTCATGAGTAATGGAGCATGATCCGAGCCCGTTCTGATAAGGTGTTCAATGTCACAGTTGGAAAAAGATTTTGAAAATCTGAGTTGACTAAGATCCTGTCTAACCTTTTAAAGATACACTCCGAATTTGATCTCCCATTCCACCATGTAAATGGGCTACCCTTATAACCTTGATCGAACAAGCCACATGAATTAACGCAGAATGCAAAAATCTTTGTACTCTGGCGGTAAGACGGGCAATCCTCCTATCTTCTCTTCTTCATTTAAAAGCACATTAAAATCACCTCCGACCATCCAAGGACAGTCCATGTCACTGGCCAGGTAGTACAGATTATCCCATAGTTCAAGTCTTTCCAGGGCATCACATTTAGCATAGACGAAAGTCATGATAATTTGCCTCTGACAGTCTTGATGCAAAAATTTAATTGTGACCTGCTGCTCCGTTCCATCACTAGTTGCCATTCAATATTTGCATTAAAAAATAACCACATTTTGCCATTGATGTTGGAATATGCTTCTTCCATATGCAATCTGCTCTTGTACCTTTGTATATGCCCAGCTTTTTGAAATGGCTCCATAAGTGCAACAACAGAAAAGTTATGTTCACGATGCATATTGATCACTCTCGGAAAGGCCTGTTTTGTGTTAACAGACCTAATGTTCCATATTAGGATCTTCATCATCATTTATTATAGGAGGTTGCCCTTTTGGGCAGAATTCTTGTTGATTGAGATTGAGCCTTCTGTTGTGATTTTTTGTGTTTCTTCCCTGCTTTAAGATTTGCTGTTGGTGAAATGTCTGCTTCCCTTGCTATATGTTTAAAGTTGGCTGCCATGGATTCATCCTCTGTTTCATCCTCCATTTGCTGCATTTCTATGCACATATTGCCAGTTGGTTCAACATTATGTGTAACAATATCATGCAGTGTTTGCAAAGGGCTCTTCAATGGTATATTAATTTTCAATTGCATTCCTTTTTCATTGCTCGATTCATCAGCTAACTGCAATTCTGTCGATTGAGGGATCAAGTTTCCTTTTTGTGCTGTTGTTGCATCTGCTTTGGTAGCATTATGATCTTTCCTGTTAGCTGAGTCAGTTAGATCGTGCCAAGTTATTGGGACTCCATCCACCGTGGCTATCAATTCTCTTGAATCTCTAGAATCTGCTGCAACTTCAGTTTGGTATTCAATTGCTACCTTGCTGAGTGTCCTGCCTCCATATGTATGAATTTGTCTCGACCAACCTTGTGTTCGATTAGCCTTCCTCAACTACATTATTGTCAGTTTCATTGTCACTTGATATGTCTTGTGGGATTTCTCCTTCTGCAGAGTCATCTTGCATTTGAACTGCTAACTGTTTTCCTCCACTTTTAATTGCGCTGCCAATGGCATCTTGATCTTCATTGTTAACCAGTTGTCGCTCCACGCAAGTGTCTTGCGAAGGTATTTCCTGACAAGAAGTGTTAGTTTCTAGCAAGGTTGGTCTGAAACTTCTTTGCACCCACTGTGCAGTAGCTTCTTTTTCTTTCTTTTTGTGAACCATTTATTTTTTTTCCAGATTCAGCAAATTGTTTTGCTGTTGAACCATTCGACTGCATGATGTTTTGAGTAACATTTTCTTCCCTCAGCACCAACTGATTATTTTCAATATCGTCAGTTTCCTGCAACTCCAGAATAGCAAACCTATTGCTATTTTCAATAGCTTCCTCAGCAGCATGTACACCCGACGACTCACCAATTTCTTTAGTCGTGTTCTGATGCAGTGTATTACCAGCTCCCTTAGTCAGTATTTGCACAACATTTTTTTCTTGCCTCCTTTGTTAGTTGCTGAACCTCATGCTCCATATTCTGTCCAGGTATTTCCACTTGATCAGCAGTCTTTTTAGCATTCAAGATATCTCTCGCATCTCCTTTTAACTGCTCCATTTTGTTTATTGGCAGCCTGCGATAAACTGACCTCTCTTGTGTTCCTGCCTTTTTATGTTTTACTGCTGCAACTACATCATGTCCAGGTGTATCTTTTGAAAGACGACAAGCTGATTTTTCATGACCTTGATGTTTACATAAAGTGCAGTACTTTGGTAAGTTGTCATAGACAATATCCTGGTAAAACATAATGAATTTCCCGGTATTTTTGTCGATGACGCGCAACCTAACTTTGGTTGGGTGATCATCTAACAAATCGATCAACACCTTCACCCCAGCAGTTCTAGGTCTTGTCCTGTCATTTGTCGCCTTGTCGACTGCAAGAGGTTTGCCCACTGCTGATGCTATAGACATGACTGATTTTTTTGCAAACAAGTTTGGGGGCAGACCTGGCATTGATATCCAAACTACCGCCATGGACGTTTCCTCCTTCGGATTAAATGTCATTGTCCACGGAAATGTTCTAAAGAAGAATTCATTGGCATTGGCTTTTATCACACCTGTTGAATGCGACAGAAATTTAACAAAATCAGCATAATGGTCGAATCTAACCAACAAGTGCCGATACTCCAGTTGCCCAATATTAAATCCACTTTGAATGTCAAATTGCGACTGGAAGATCCTTCGAATCAATTGGAGGTCTGGTTTTTCGTAGGAAAACTTCATGATTACCGCTTGATGTAGTCCTTCTTCCCTCGTAAAGCCATTAACTTCATCCATGGTGAATTCTATGGTAGGTTCACCATGTTCAACCGTTACTGGACATAGTTCCAGTTTCGACATTTTTGCAGCGGGTTGTTTTGATTGAAGTTGTGACGCATATGACGACTTGGGTACTTCGTCGATTTTCTGAGTTTTCTCTCCCACAGCTAAAGGCTGGGGAGAGATCATTGGATCCATGACTGCTCAAAGTCTCATCGCAGAGACATAGAACAGAGAAGATGAAACGCTCATATTTGTTGTTCTTTGGATGTTTCTTGGCTATTTTTTTTATTGTTTATGTTTATGAGCGGCACAGGTTATATAAAGTGAATATCTTTTGACTAAACCTTGCTACTACTTTGTTAAGGTTAATATTTGATACTTGATACTTACCGAGTATATGGGGTTGGTTGTACTCATATTATACTTCTGCATCTTACGTGCAGATTTTTGAGCTGAGCTATTGTGGAAGCTGAAGGCTAGCATTAAAGATGTACCAGCTTTCCAATTGCAAGCCACCATTTTTATTCATGGTAGTTTAGGACTTGTATTTCTATTTATGCATATTCCAAACAGATGATGTATTTTCTTCACACCAATATTGTATTCTTAATCTTGGTGGCTCTTGATTTGTATTACCAGTTCTTGGGATAGTTGTATTAATTTTCTCGTTCTTATTATATTATCTAATTGACGATCTTCAGTTCGAGTTATGTTATATCTTGGTTGACTTATTTAGCGAGTTAGGTTAGGTGCCATTACGACTTGGTGGTATTTGGATCGTGGTAAGTTAGTATCAGAGTTCTAGGTTTATAAGTTATACGATTCATGAGAAAATATCTAGTAGTCTTGTAGATCAATCGTATACTTATCTTCGAGAGGCTACATGGAATCTAGTAAACTTCTTTTTATTTCTTTCCTTATCGTACGACTTTGTTTCACATTGAAGTCTAAATCTTCAGTTTTTTTTTTCATCCGTTCATATGTGATGTTGTGAACTCGATTCAATTGGGCATCTACGACTTGTGATGATATCACAGAGGTGGCATGAGATGCTTTCTTGTGATGTGTATCACGATCCAAAACCCAACCTGTCATGATGGTGCCTAACACACTTGCTAAGGAAGTCGGACATAACAATAAAGAACCATAACAACGAAATTCATAGAAATAGCATAAGTCTGCAACCTTAATATAACATAATAATGCCAATACATGATAAATCGTCCAAAACTGGTAAATACAGAGTCATGAGCTCTACACCGGAATACAAGTCTGAAAAAAGTAAATAACAATATTGTCTGAACTAAAGACAACAGTACATAAGAAACGAGACGCCAAGATTGCGATCGAGAATGCAGTTCTACCTCGTCTCTCAGTGATCAACTCTGTCACAAGTTTCGGCTACTGATGACTTGGTCCGACACCTGGATCTATACAGTTAAGTGAAAAGTGTAGCATGAGTACAACCAACCCAATGTACTCACCAAGTATCATAACTAACCTCAGCGAAGTAAAAGAAACAAAAATTATAAATGATACTTGCTATAATTGTACAATTTCATAAACTCAACAAGTATAGAACAATAATGCGATCAAGTTATAAAGCACAGAAAGAACCATCTATATGTGCACAATTACTCAAGTTCTCTTCTAAGTCAACGATACATCGTATAAAGATGATATGCGAATAAATCAGGTAATTAACCACGGAAATTGCAAGTAAAGATGAAATGCAAAATCCAAAACAAACACTAGCAAGATTTTCCTCGCTATTTCCATATCCATACCAAACCACTGGACATTTTCCTCAAATCCGCATGTACACCATCAAGAAGGCACATGAAAGGGTGACCCTAGGGGGATGGATCCATATCCACATGCAGCACGACCAATTCAATGTGCTATCAGTCTGGCGTGGTCACAAGCTCAATATCAAAATCCGTCCGGCATGGTCACAGGCATAACAACACAATCCGCCCGACGTGGCAACAGATATAACAACACAATCTGCCCGGCGTGGTCACATGCATAACAACATAATCCGTCCGGCGTGGCCACAAGCATCTAGTCCAAATTATATCACACATAAGCAAATATACAAGAATACATGTATATGATGAATGAATATCAGATTTCATGCTCCTGGACTGGTATAATGACGTGCTCAAGTGTATGCATGTGTAGAGTGTGCTATCATAGCTAAAATCAGCAATTTCATCACAGAAATAGCAATTATCAAGTCCACTCAGGGAATTAGCCTCTATGTAACCTCAAACATGGATCAAATAGTTCACAATAAGGTTACAAATATGAGAAACATCACACCTTAAAGTTTATCAATCAATACAAGGCATATATTGCATAAGCACTACCTCGAACATGGATAAATACCCTAATGCTCGCAAATGGGCTCAAACCCCACACATATGCTCACCCATAGCACATAGCTATCACAAATAACTTAGGCAACTAGTGTCTCAACCAAGTTTAGGTAAGATACTTACTTCAAGCAAGCAAAATCACTCCTCTAACAAGTCCTTCCTGCGTGAATGAACTTCTGGACGACCCGAATCTAGCCAAATTAACTTAATATAATCAATAAAAGCCATAAGAAATGATTCCAAAAGAGAAAGCTAAGATCGTTAACTCATATAAAAAAGTCAACCCTGGGATCGCACCTCGAAACAAAATTCATAAATTCTGAATACCCATTCAACTACGAGTCCAACCATACAAATTTCATCCAATTTCATTCAAAAATCGACCCTCAAATCTCACTCGCCAATAATATAGTCCAAAAACACCCAAATCCCACCTTAGATTTATGAAAATTAGGTGTAATAATCAATGGGTAATCAATATCTAGCACCAAAAGTGAGTAAAAGTCACTTACCTCTTCAATTATGGTTAAAGACATTCCAAAAATCGCCCTAGACCGAGCTCCAAAATTCCAAAAATGAGAAGAAAAGACCAAACCCTCGTATATAATTCTGTCTAGCAAATCCGCATCTACAGTACAAAACTTTGCACTTGCGTGCGAGATCCACTTAAGTCCCAACCTCCCGCTTCTGCGGTCATCCATCCGCACCTGCGATCCCGCTCCTGCAGAATCTACTCTGCACCTGCGATCTCAGTTCCTTCAGTCAGTCTCCGCTTCTACAGACCCTTCCTCACAAAGCGTAGCCGCTTATGCGAAAACTTGCGTGCATCTGCGGACTACACCCAGCCTGGCCAACCTCGCATCTGCGCAACATATGCAGCACTTGTGGCTCCACATCTGCGGCCAATCCCACCGTAGATGCGAAAACACCAGAAGCCTGTTTTCTTTAGCAGTCCCTTTAAGTCCAAAATAAATCTGCACTCAATTCGAATCACACCTGAGGCCCCCTGGAACCCCGTCCAAATATACCAACTAGTCCAAAAACACCATACGAACTTACTCGAAGCCTTAAATTGCATCAAACAACACCAAAACCACAAATCCCACCCCAATTCAAGCCTAGTGAAACCAATAAACTTTCAACTTCCAAAATTAATGCAAATCATATCAAACCAATTCCAAATAACCTCAAATTTTGCGCACAAGCCCCAAATGACACAACAGACCCATTCCAACTCCCGGAACAAAAATCCAAACCCAATATCAACAAAGTCACTCTCGGTCAAACCTCTCAACCTTTCAAACCTCCAACTTTCCAACTTTCGCCAAAAAGCATCAAACCTAATTTTTTGCATAATTCTTCTTCTGACGATCGATTAATCTCTGATCAAAAGATATACCTTGGTTATATTTCATCTCTTCAACAAGTTTAGTAATGAGCATAGCGGTCCTATTGTTTCGATGGACAGAAAATCCTATGATTAGCTTTTCGGGGCATAAGTCCAAAATCACCATGCGAAGGTATTAGAACTATCAAAACTCCATACGGAGTCGTCTACACAAAAGTTAAATTTCGGTCAACTCTTTTCAACTTAAGCTTCAAACTTGGGACTAAGTGTCCCAATTCACTCTGAAACCATCCCTAAATCAATCCAACCACCCTGACAAGTCACATAACAACAAATGAACATAGAACAAGTAAAAAATAGGGGAACGGACAACAATATACAAAATGACCAGCCGAGTCATTACAATGTGAGGGTAGGCCAGTCTAAAGGAGTTTTGGCCAAGTATTAACCACAACTTTGGCTTAGGGGACTCAGTTAAGTGGGTATGTGAATTTAGACTCTTCTATATGGTAGTGTCCCTAAAAGTGGATGTGATGGTTTCACCGTTGGTTGCTCTAGGACTGAGTGGGTGCTTCTGCATCATTGAAACAAAATAGGAGAAGATATTTTCAAAGTGAAGCAGCAGAGTTAACGAGGAAGCTCTGTGATACATTTTATATGTCTAAGGGCTACATGTAGAGGATTTGAATGTTATGAGAAGGATTCGCTGAAGATGCAAAGGGAATATGGATGCTTGATTATCATCTTGGTGTGCAGTGCAGTCTTAAGGTATGGATGTGTTGATGGATCTTTCAGTTGTTAATTAGTAGAATGAAGCAGATTCTTACAGCTTATGGACGAGCGAATACTCGAGAGGATTAATTGATTACATAGAGGTTATAACCATAGTATGGTCATAGAAAGATATTGCATTGGGGCTAAATAGGTGGGTTATCTCGTGTGAGAAGGTTTGAGGTTATATGATCTCTTAAGGGGTTCTTATGAAGAGATTTCTTTCTATCAAGTGGAATAAATGCACTACAACGAGAATTTATATAGCTTGAGTGAGATGTCACGGCTGTCACAAGGATAAGTATGCATCTGGTAGATAATTTGGAATGTGTTATGATTAGTACTACATGAACTTACGAGAATTTCAACTCTGTAACAGTGCGAGATCATTGTAGTTAAGGAGGAAAAAGTTATTGTAAGTTCTAGAATGATATGATTGTAGATTTGAGCCAAGTGGGGGAGTCTACCATCGATGATCAGATTATATGGACATATGATAGCTCCTGAACAAAGGTACGCTTATGGATTAGTTATGACTTGAGAAGGGTGATATCGAGGATGACTTGGGCAAGGAATTTGTTGGAGATATGACGTACTACACTTGATTGATATATGGAAGTTGTTGAATCACTCAGGTTATTCTTCGTGGTTATAATGTGCAACGAGAAATGACTCGCTCGGTTGCCTAAGGACGAGGCTACTTCTTTTAGAGAAATAATGTGCTAATAGATCACAAGTTGTTCGGCATATTTGGTTATGCATCAGGAAATAGGATAGAGTAGGTGACTCTCGAGAATGGTTTTAGTGGGTTCAAGTTTCAAAATGTGATACTTAGGATTTATGAATACTTTATTTGGTTAAGAATTTGAGATTTAGTGTTGGATTATGTCAGAAACTTAGAGTACTTTTGTATCATTATTGATTCTATAATGCAATATTCGAGAGATAAAACGAACAGTTTCAGATTACTTGGAGGGAGCTTTATAGCAAAAATCTCTGTTTGAGGTTCTTTTCGGTACATGAAGGGGAATGAAGTGGCAGATATTGGGATGTCAGATACTCTCTCAAAGTAGCAGACTTTTAGAAATAACGGTCTGACCTCAACCCGTAGGGATCTAATTCGAATCCAGCAGAAATCTGTTTTTCAACTCAACGATACAAACGTATAGATGTCCATGTGTATGAGAAAAACAAGTATAAATAGAGATATATTTCAAAATAACTCTCAACACAGGTTGACAGTGCCAAAACAGCCTGGATCATTAGTGTTTCAAACCAATGATGCTCCCTGACGAGTCACCAGAACAAAAAGAATTGTTCGAGTGCAGGGTTCTGCTCTCACATACAAATTGACAATACTATCACAGACTATCACAGACTGCTAACATACAGTAAACGACACCCAATTTGCTTACAGTACCCAAGATCACCGGAGGAACCCAACGGACTGCTGCTTTTGGCATCAACCTAAGCAAGTGTAATATAAGTGGCATATACAAACAGTTCCAAAGTTATCAAAATTTTGTTGAGTCATTCTCTTAACAAGAAAATAAAGTCAAAAAGATAAAAAAAAATTAAAAAAAAAAAAAAGAAGAAGAAAGAAACCAAGCCCAGAGAAGATATATCATGCATTGATATGAAAGAAGACTCGACATAATATGATGTGAATAAAGATTCAATCCTCGTCCAACCCTGTCGGTTGATCTCTCCAGCTTGGACCACTAGCTGGTTTTGCCATAATAATCTGAACAATATACAAAATTTAAAGAGAATGCATAAAAGTTAAAAGACTTCAAACTGAAGACAAAATTTAGCAAATGATGATTTATCAAGCAAAAGAGAATTAGTGATAATTTCATGTCGATCAGCATTTTGGAGAGCCGCAATTTTCCTTATTATAATGTTGGTAGATTAGCAGCTTTTTCCCCTCATTCCAAACTCCAAACATTCTATGGTCCGTAACTCCAAACTTTACTATTATTTATAGTGCTACACAAGTTTATGAATGACTAATAGCTGATTACCTGGTCTACCCGAAGCACTGTGCAAACGGTATCCGCAGCATATTTTAGAGCAAACAACCTGTTTAGGGGGAGGCATCAGTCATGAGGAATGGGAATTGCATCACAACAATCAAATCTTTATGAAGAAATTTAGTCGAGAAACAATATTCAACTAAAAATACTTTAATTGTCAGGATATATACAAAATGAAGAGTGAAATCAATAATGAGCTAGGTGAGATCACTATTAAAAAACTGTCAAAAAGCGTTCAGAAAAAACAGATCGATTTTTCGGAATCGAACAAAAACCGATCGATTTCCAACCATTTTCAATTCATCGAAAAAACAATGATCGCTAACGGTTATCGACCACAGACGGTTGATATTTCCGACCGAAGTCGGTTGGTAATTTTAAACGCACTTTGACCAAATATTCTGACACAAAATAAAATTACTAACCGAAATCGGTCGGTATTCTTGAAAATAATTTTTAATAATTTTTAAAATTAGCGACTGATTTTGGTCGGAAATTTAATTATTCTTTTTTAAAAAAATTGTTCAATTCCGACCGAAATCGGCCGGTATTATTAAAATATTTAAAATTTAAAATCAAAAATTCTGATCGAAGTCGGTCGATATTATTAAAATATTTAATATTTAAAATCAACAATTCCGACCGAAGTCGACCGATAAATTTAAATTTCTGGGAAATCGATTGAACATTTTCGACCGACTTCAGTTGGTAGGCGGTCAGTTTCTAGGTAAGTTTTTGGTAGAATACAGCTGTTTTATAGCTGCACCATCTGCCAACAACCATTCACCTATAATGACAGCATTACATTGCTGTCATTCAACCAATAACAACAACAACAACAACAATAACAACAACAATAACAACTATTAAAACTATATTAACAAAACATCATCTCCATCTCCACTACTAGAACCTTCATCGTCAGCATGGTTTGAAGGATCACGACGAGAAGGCGACACATCTGGGGAAGGCTCACGAGACCGAGGAATGAGGAAAGCACCACTAGCAAGAAAATTGGCCGGCTGACCTTGAAGAACATTAAATTATTGGTCCCTCTTTTCTAGCTGAACTTGAAGGGTATCAAATTATTTCTCTCTCTTTTTTTCTCTCTCCATAGACGAGAGAGTCGACCTATCAATTGCCTTGCGCTGGCGGAAGTCCCTATACCTTGTAATCCAGCCTTGTGGCGCCGAAATGATCTCTCTGGAAGGCCGTATGCTATCCCCTTTTTAGGACCACCGACAACATCCAACCATATCTTCTGCGCTTCTTCGTCTGAAAGGGGTGGTCGCTCGCCTTGCTCATTCATTGGCAAGCTCTGAGTGTACTCCTCTATATTAGTCTTGTAGCGACCCTTTATTTAGAAGATAGAAAATTATTAACTATATAATATTATAAACATTAATTTCAAGTGATAGTAGTTACGAAACTTACATATGTAGTCTCCGCCAGGTCCTCGACCCATCTAGTTGGATCTGTCAGTACCTTCTTCTTCCTGATGTGAGTCTCCATGAAGAACTCATCATGAGTCATCTTCTTCCCATATTTCTTTTCTTACAAATATAATAAAACATGTTAACTAAATTAAATATATAAATATAGTTCGATAAAAATAGAATTAAATATTTTAAGAAATTACCAATAGTCTCTTCGCAGTCCCCATGCCCCTTGCACCCACACGGTGCAAGGAGCCACCCTTCTCAGATGCTCGGACCTTCTTTCCCTGTTCACTCCTCTTCTTGAATTTCTCAATAGTCCACTGCCTCTGCAGATCCTCCCATATGTACGGTAGAACCCATGAAGGCTTCTTGCTCTTCTTCCGAGCAGAATAGAAGGAATCAGATAGTCTCTTACGGCATTTGAACTCAAAATTTGCAAGAATGGCACTGTTATGCCAGTCCTCCTAGGCACACTTAGTTTGCAAATGAAGTGTGTAACATTAGATGAAATTATTGTTGATATAATGCTTAAACAGATAAGAATTGTATTAACACCTTAAATTGGTTGAAAATTTGCTCCACGAGCTCCGGTGGAAATTCACTCCAAGTGGCATAGTTTCCATCATTACAACCGGCCAAGAGTTCAGTGATTATCTTTGTAGTCTGATGACTAGCTATGAACCTGCAATATAGCAGTTACATTAAATAAACAAGATTAGCTATTATAATTCAGCAAAAACAAATAAGTAATAAATAAATCTTACCCATTGCTTCAGGCCTGATGATCATCCTATGATAACGATCATACCGCACTTCCTCTGGATCATCATCCTCCGATGAATCTGAAGCGTGCGTAGAAGGGGAGGCATCTAACTCAGCGCTACTATCCCGAAGGCGAAGTCTAGAAATGCTTGGGAACGAACTTGGCGGAGCGGGAGACGAGGTCGCTGATGAAGATGGATGCGATCTAGACCCCTGCTGCGATCCGGGTGGCTGAAATATAGATAGATGCGATTCAGCTGGTGCTGAAGCAAATGGAGCATATGATGGGCATATTACCACATGACCCTGTGACTGCTGACTCGATGGACCCATGTAACTATATGCAGGATCATGTAGAGGAAGCGGGATATAGCCTGTGGTGGAGAATGGTAAGAATACTGCTGAGAGAGTTAATAGTAGGTAGTCTGATGAGTAGATGGATGTGTTGGAAAAGATGTGTGCCTAAAAGATTGCTGCCGTCCATCAGTAGAGGAGGGATGCAAGTGTGGAGTGGAAAGAAGCGAGGGTGTAGCACCATCCTCATGATCAATAGGCCTCCTATCCTTCCTAGACCTACCTCAACCCTACCGGTCATATGCATAAATAAAGAAAATGTTAGAATTGAGAATATAAATCTATATAAGTTGAGAGCACTTGAAAAAACTAACATGCTAGTCGTCTTCGAAGTATCCTTCCTCGTCCAAAAATTCTTCCTCTTCACTTATTTCATTTCATTAGTTGATTCTTCGTCCTCATTTTCTATGATTATTATTTCCTTCGTATCAACTTCTTCTAATATGCGTTGAGGATGCTCCAAGTCATTTTCTAACTGATCATCCACCATTTGGTTAACACTTGAGGTATCATTTTGGTAAGCAACATCCAGCACATTCTCAACTTCCACCCTACCAACAGGCTTAGTTTTGATTACAACCAACCAATCAGCCTTATCCATTCGCAATGGATATGAAGCATAATAATAACTTTTTCTGCAATTATAAAAGGATCATAGCGATCAT
>MCJB01001528.1:0-11976 GCA_002018475.1 Nicotiana obtusifolia | reverse complement strand
GTTCAACCTCATGGATCCCTTTGATCCATCAATTATTATGGAAAGAAGAACTTATTATGAGCTCTAAGTTTTCCGGCAATATGGAGGATTCATTCTCAAGCCTTATGGTGTCAATCCAGAATATCCGTTCTGCCATATATTCATAGCTCAAGCCAAGGATTTTCCACAAGAATTATTATGGTTTTTTTGGTACCTATGCCATCAGTATTATATTTTCATGGAATTCAAATGCAACGTCTTCAAGGATTTTGATACCATTGCACCAGCCCTTAGAGTATTTTTACTATGGTTCAAGCCTAGAAGATATTGGACGAAATGTTTTAGTGATTTCTATGTAGCAAAAATATTCATGTTTCATAGGCCAGTGAAGATCATTAATGGAAAAGTCCAGGCGCAAGCAGAGGCATCATTCTGGTGGAAATTTCCCGTGTCCATTTTATCAATGGAGGAAGAGTACAGCGAGGCACAAAGAATCATTTTTCAGCAAAATAGGTGCATCCCAAAAGAGATATGGCCAAAAGAATGGGCAAGCTGGAAGGGCCACCCCATTCTCCCTAGTCTATAGTACTGAAGCACTGATACCGATCGAGGTAGGCGAACCGAGCGTCAGGTTCCGATACGCAACCGAAGAATCAAACTGGGAGGCTATGAACATCAGCCTGGAACTTTTGGACGAAAGGAGGGAAGCTGCTCTGGTTCGGATGGAGGCGCAGAAACAAAAGATCAAGAGATATTACAATCGGAGAGCCCATCTCCGATACTTCAACATTGGGGACTTGGTACTCAGAAGAATTACACCCAACACTCAAGATCCCAACGAAGGAAATCTGGGACCGAACTGAGAAGGCCTTTATACTGTCTTAAAGGTCACCGGAAAAGGATGCCTACAAACTCGGAACTATGGATGGCAAGCAACTACCAAACAATTGGAACGTGAGCCACCTGAAGCTATATTATTGTTAAGGTAATAAATTTCTTCTTTTTATTTTATTAGTCGATACTAACATCTGCAGGTTGCAAATGGAATGACCTCGAGCCAGGAAACACGAAACACTAGGAATGAAAGCACGCGTTGCACTCTTTTTTCCTTCGACCGGTTTTGTCCCAAATCGGGTTTTACGGCAAGGTTTTTAATGAGGCAACCAGGAGTCGTGCTAACTTAGAACGGTCGCTCATCGAAGATAATGATATTTGGTGCACAACTTCGATCGACCCCGAATAGCTGGAGATCGCTAGTCTATTTCGAATCTTTGCCTAGCTACTTCGAATCCAAAGGGACTTCACGCAGATCATTAGGAATCAATGTAAGGGTCAAGCGGTCGAAAGTACCGTGCCCAAGTAGATCGGTCTGCCCCTTAAGCAAAGTTTTACAAGCATATGAATGCTAATAAAGTTTATTTGGCACCAATATTCTAAATCTAAGCCCAAGGGCCTCTTTGATTTTCATTACATCATCAAAAACTGACATTGTTCAAATGTTTGCGCCAAATTCCGAGGGGAGTAAGACCTATTAAGGCAAACCCCAAACTTGATTAAAAGGCCAAGGCCGTATTGAGTTAACAAAACTCGAAGGGAAATAAGACCAACTCAGGCAAACCCCAATTAATAAAAGGCTAAGGCCAAACCAAACTAAATTTGAGGGTGACTTAGACTTGCCAAGGCAAAACCTCGATTCTTTAAAAAAGGCTAAGGCCAAATCAAGTCATTGAAGTTCAAAGGGGAACAAAATTTTCTAAGACTTAATCCCGATTTCTTAATAGGCCAAGGCCACATCGAACTGATAAAGTTCGGAGAGAAACGAGGCCTATTAAGACAAATCGAATTCATAAAAGGCTAAGGCCGAATCGGATCAAATCCTGTTAGGACGGATCCAATTCCTTAACGAACCAAGGTCCCCTCGAGGTGTGGGCCTTATTCGATCGGCCTTGGAGGAAGGAAATATATGGTGAAATAAATCCTAGCTAAGGCAGGAAAATTTGCGAGATATGAAAACTTTAAAGCAAAATCAGACAAAAGGAATTCTTTTATATATGCAAATTAAAGTATGTTACAAAAAGGCCATATCGTTTTACAGGCAACATCAGTCAGAGTCATCTTCTTCTTCCTCAGGGAAGGCCCGCCTCTTTGCTTCGGCTTCGATCTTTGCTGCTTCATCGACCTCGGAAGATAGATCAAAACCTCGAGCTTGCAGCTCTTCGAGGACGGAGAGACGGGTCTGGCACTTGGTGTATTCGACCAAAATCTTTGATTGCTCCTGGGCGGCCTCAGCATCAGCTCTGTATTGAGCTATCAAATCATCGGCGTCGGCTTTGGACGTGGCAATCTCGGACTTTGCTGATTGCAGCTTGTTCACCAGAACATCCCGGTCCTGGGTGAGCATCTCGACTTGGGATTGAAGAGATTCGGTGCTCTTAGTCAGAACTCCGATTTTTTCTTGTGCCTCCGAAATTTGCTCTTCCAAGGGAACTATGCGAGCTTGGAGGGTCTCCTTTTCCGAAGTCAGTATATCGGCCTTGGCTATCCATTCGTTGGTTTCCGCCTTGGCCTCGCTCACTGCAGACCGAATTTGATTTAATTGGTTGGTTTTCTGCCCCAGCTGGTCGATTGATTTGTCATGCTCTCTTCGCATGAAGTCCAGTTCGGTCCGAAGGTTCGACATCTCCCCCTCGAGTCGCTGGCGCTGTGCTTTTTCTTGTGCCATTTCTTCCCTTTGCCGAAGGAATGCCTCGTGATGAAGCACCGAAGATTGCAAGGTGTATATAATAAAACGATCAATACAAGTATAAGGACAAGATAACAGACGCCAAATAGAGCCAGAGAGGAAGTGTACCTTATTTGATGCCTGTTGAGCTCGTTGAACAAACAGGTCGAGCCCACCGCATCCATTGCAGCCTGATCCTCTTCGGTCACCAAGCAACGAAGGTAGCTAGCCACGCCTACGGGCGCAGCCAAAACTCTAGCATCTTCGGGAATGGTGAACTTTATTACCCTCTTCCGATCAGGATTGGAACTTGGAGCGGGAAATCTATCGACTAACTTAAGACCGATAGACACCCCACTCGTCTCGGCGGGGGGGCTCCTTCTCGGCACTTCGAGCCCGAAGGTATCAGCCGATGACACTCCATCGAAGAACTCTTCGAAGGCTCCTGCGAATACCGAGACTTGGCTCGGCGTGTGCATCTGTTACAACCCGTAATTTCGTACGTTAGAATACGCCATGAGATAATTTACATATAAGAGCCTAAGAACCCGGAAAATAGTTCAAAAGTCAAGAAAAGAGCAAAGGGCTTCGCAAAGCTGGGTTTACTATCGCAAAACCCACATGCGAGCCGCATTTCTCGCACTGAGATCGCAAAACAAGGCAGAGTCTTGGGCTAGGACTTATGTCAGAAATGCGGTCGACTATGCTGTCGCATTTATGATATTCGAACCGCATATTTTACATAATGCACCGCAAACTGGAACATATTTCTGGGCTGAAATCTGTGTCAGAAATGCGGCCAGTATGCGACCGCATAATGCAAATGCAGACCGCAAAAATGACATCCTCCATCGCATAATGAAACAGAGTTCTGGGCTGAAATCAACGTCAGGGATACGACCAGAATGCGGTCGCATTGTCGAAAATGCGAACCGCAAATCTGACCCTCCTGCATCGCATAGTGTGACAGATTTCTGGGCAGAAATGTGCAACCAAAATGTGAACCGCATGTCATGTTTGCGGCAGAAATGTGATCGCAAACCTGAAAGCGTCAGACACGTGTGCCACTTATTGACCGACCTATAAAAAGGGTCCAACCCAGTTCTTTCTTCATTTTTCTGAAACTCAAAGCATAGAAGGAGACCCCTTGCGACCCTTTCTCATAGTCCCACACAAATTTAATCAAATTTCTCTCTTCCAAAGTTCTAAATTGAGAGTAAAAGCTAGAGATTGAAGAAACTAAGGAGAAGCTCTAATTGATTCCTCCTTCTTTCAAGCCCTAAGTGGGAGTGAGACCTAGGAATTGAGGAATCAAGGAAGAAGGCTAGATAATCCACATGCAAGGTAAGTTATTACTCCCTTTCATGCAATCTTCTCTTGGGAATTCATGGTATGTTGTTTTATGCATATAAAAACTCATGGGGTGGTGAATGGAAGCCACGAGTTCAAATTAACGAGTGATAATGGACTGGGTTATGATTAATTTGGGTTGTTGTTGAGCTGCATGTGTTACTACTATGCTTGTGAAATCTTAGAAGAAGGAGGGGGTGGAGAAACACCATATGAATTCGGGAATTACGGTTAAATATGACTATAACGCTTAGAGAGTAACAATTGAACTGTTCTTCAATTGTAGACTAAGGAATAAGAGATTGTAACTGTTGAGTAGCTTGAGGATTGGTGCAGTATATACCAGGTATGTAAGATGATACCGTTCTTTCTTTTGCACGACTCCTATTGAATACAATGCAATGAACGAGCCCCAAAAGCATACTCTATTCTTAGAAGCTAGGGTTGCTTATACTATTTCCCTCTCATGGAATGATTGCTCTTGTTCTTATGATATCGATGTTGTTGATATTTTCTGAGTCTTATAAGGTTTATGATAAAGAGTTAGTCTTAATTACGTGTACAGAGGATAGCAGTCGTATGTTACTCAAAAAGGCTTAGAACGTATTTTCATAAGTTGAGCATGCATTATATATATGTGTATCTAGTTCACTCTACCGATGCCGTGTTATTGTCGGCCGGGTATGGCACTTGTTGCGCGACCACTGATCAGTTGGGTATGATAAAGATAATGATGATCCCCAGAGGCGTACGTATATGATAACCGTAAAGTCCGCAGAGGCATATGTAAATGTATATGATAATGATAAGGTCACAAAGGTTATGTATAAGATGATGATAATGATAATGTATATGTATATGATGATTTTAGAAAAGGTTATATGTATATGCATAAGCACGTCGAGCATGTTATGGTTAGCCGCCCTCAGAGGCATTCAGATGGTACAGGTTATATGTTTCTTATCCTGACTTATATTATTGCTCTTATTAGGTTTTTCCGTCTTACATACTCAGTACCTTATCCGTACTGGCGTCCTTTATTTGTAGATGCTGCATGTCGTGCTGCAGGTCCTGATAGACTGATAGACGGAGCTCCCCCACCGCAGTAGGCTATCCAGTTCAGCAGATATTGGCAAGATTCATCCTTCGGACTTGCTATAGCCTTGGTATGCATTTTGTATAGGCATTTTGGGCATGTTGGGGCCCTGTTCCGACGTAGGTTGCATCATGTATGTCTCGTAGAGGCTCATAGACAAGTGTTAGTGTATGTATAGACAAGTGTTGGGTTGACTCATGTACAGTTGAATTGCCTCGTCGGCATATGTATCTTCTGCTGTATAGCTCTTGCATGACGGCCGTGTCGGCTATGGTATGTTATATATGTATGTTTCTGTCATGGCACGGTATTTCTGTTGATATGTATGAAACGTATTGTTATCGAGTGGTTGAGCTAATTATGATTATTGTCGATACTCACACGGGCATTCATCGGCCTTATGGATAATAAAGAAAATAAGATAGCAGGTATGAAAGGTACGCCGGCACTCTGCGAGCAGGGTCCGGTGCCATGTCGCGACCCTCCGGTTGGGTCGTGACAGCGTCCTTGCGGCTTGGGCTTCATTCAGAGTTGCCTCCGATAAGGAGGGAGAATCCATCGCCTCTGGGAGGTCCGAGATTCCTTGTACTGCCTCCCCTGCATCTGCACATACCCCGGTCCTCGTCCTCGTCTCGAGATCCTCTGCCCGAGGGATGCAAGCTTCATCAATCGTTGGCTCGGCGACTGTCCGAGACGGTTCATTATTCATACCGAGGTCTCTATCTTCCTCGGAGTCGTCGCTCAATCGAATAGCCAAGTCGGCGATTCTAGGCTTCCGAGCTATGCTTTTCTTCTTAACCCTCCTTTTCTCAGGCTCTGAAGAACCGAGGACTTCTTTTCTCTTTCTCTCTCCCTCCTTCTCCGAGACAGGGGAAGGGCGAGGAACTTCTCTACCGATGGACGCCGGCCTCAATTCAGCGTCCTTCGATAGACCTGTGACGAAAGGGGGAAATTAGTGGCAGCACCGACCACTTGAAGCAAGAAAGATGGACATTACTAAGCTCACCATGATTTTTGGCCTCCCAAAGGCCCTTCGATATTTCACGCTAGGCGCGTTCTGAGTAAGTCCTTTGGGCTACCACTTTCCGGACCCACTATTCCAAATGCTGAATCGCAGTCGGCGAATGGGAAGCAGCTACATTTTGCGAAATATATTAGCAATATAACAAGCGAGAGACAGCAAACGAATTACGATAGGAAAATGATTCTGATGACTCATGTTCCACCTTTCAGGGAACGGCATATCTTCGGCAGGGATCAGATTCGATGTTCTTATTCGGACAAATCGGCTCATCCAGCCCCTGTCTTTGTCTTCGTCGATGCTCGAAAATGGGGCTTTGCTTGCCCGACGAACGAGTTTTATTAGCCCCCCTCGAAAAATTCGGGGACTGTATAGGCATAGCAGATGATCGATGGTGAAAGGATGTCCATCGATCTTGCTCACAAAAAAGCGGAAAAGAAGAACTATCCTCCAAACTGAGGGGTGAATCTGCCCCAAAGTAACATTGTACCTTTTACAGAAGGCAACAATGAGGGGGTCCAAAGGTCCCAACGTGAAGGGGTAAGTGTAAACACTCAGATAACCCTCCGCGTAGGTGGTAATTGCCTCATCCTGAGAGGGAACTACCACATCTTTGTTAGTCCAGTTACAATCTATTTTCACCCTCTCTATGGTTTTGCCCGTAATCAAGCTTATGTATCTGGCGGCCGGTTCACTGCGGCCCGGTACCGAAGAGGCCTTCTCCACCTTAAAGTCGGAGCCGATTGGACATCCGACCGGTATGAAAGCTTTAAGAGGAGGCTCTGTCGAAGTTTCTTCAACAACGACAAGCTCGACCTCCTCAGAAGGTTGAGAAGAAGAAGGATGCTGCTTCTGAGGAACAGATTTGGATGTTTTCGCCATTAGAGTAGAAGAGATGGAAGGTGAGCAAAGGGAAGTGTGTAATAGAAGTTTGCTTGAGGCGCTAAAGTACAGAGAACAAAAGCAAGAAAATATTCAAACAACACAAAACCTGGAAATTGAAGAGTGGAGAGACTATTTATACTTTTCGAAAGCGGCGGTTCGAAACACGAAATGGCAAAACATTAAATGGTATTTGCAGAAGTTGCAGAGTTTGTCGCCAACTAAGACACGAAAAGATCTTTTTTGACAGCGGTCACGTGAGTCATCATGCTGCCGTCACCCATCAGCGAGACGTTTTTTAGGTTATGTGGTTTGACGCTTCGAACTTCGCGTCGTACTCAATAAGTGTGTTGTTACTTGACCTAATCTCGAAAGGCGGCGGCTCATATCGTTTCTTGTCATTACTCTCCAATAAACGAGGGGACTATCTGTATGGGGTCAGATACAATCGAGCACATAAAGAACATCAGTATTGGGTGCAATCTGGGATCGGTCTATTGTGGATCGAGATCAGCACTTCAAGAAGGGAAGTTCGAGGTCGGGTATCATCGGTTTTAAGTTCGAGACCAAAGCGTTCGAAATGAGGCGGTCAAGACCGGTCTAGGTAGAAGCATCTTATGGTAAAAATATCTAATTCGTGTAACGGAAGGGCCAGAAATCTCGTGGTATGTAGCTATTTCGGCGGAAATCACGGTCCAAATCATCAGAGACGTTGAACCCAGTACTTTTAGGGATATTTTACTCTGTAATTAGGTTTTTTACCTTGTATAGGATTCCTTTTTCCCTCCTATATAAAGAACTCAATTCTATTGCATACGATACAACATACTATCAGCAATACAGTTATCATTTTTAAGCTATCTTCTCCACAAACTATTTATTTCTTTATTGTTCATTCCGTCACAGCAAAATTGCTCAACCTTGGTGGTTTGTTTATTCTTTCGCTTACTTAAAACAACCTTTATTTATCACTTATTCTTAAATTGTATCAGGCCAAGTCACGTATCCTTAATATCACGTACAAATTCAATTCTTACTCGTATTTTAAGGTAAACATTAATATAATGGAACTTGCCAGAGGAAAAAAAAATGAAGTAATAGAAGAGCTGATAGTTCCTTCCTTAACTGAAATGTGAGTTCTATTTAGACTCTAGCTGGACTCTTCAATAAGAACAAATGCCTGTACAACCAACAAGTTGTAGCACCGATTTGACAAAGTTCGCATATTCAGAGACCAAAAACCTGATTTTATGAATCATGGCATCCCAATTAATTTCCAATTAGCTTACCTTGTCTGCTTTTTTTTCCTTTAAAACTGCTGCATGACCTCCTAGTTACTGAATTCGAGAGTACTGACTAATTATTGCAGTTTACAGATTTTGTGGTTACTTGACTAATTTATTTCACGTCTTGTGTGTATGATTGACTAGTAGGCATTATCGTGCACTAACTTTTTTATCAGGGAAAAAGCATATAATCAATGGTATAGCATCCAGTGTTCACTGGGATTGAAAACCATAACTTTTGTTCAGAATCTTCTGAAGCCTTGTATACCCCTCTCCCCCCACCACCACCCCACCCCCAAAAAAAAAAAAAAGAAATAAAAAAAAAGATCTGATCCCTAAAATTATCGCCCTTGTACGTAACCATCAATAAGCGTATGCTACAATTTCGTCTGCTTATCCCATCAATCGTATCTCACAATATTGTATGGACGATATCACAACCATGTGGAAGCAGGAAAAGAGATCTCTGCAGATGTTTCTGACACAGAGGTATTTGTGTAGCCCCCCCATAAACCCTACATATCCCCCCATCCCAAAGAAAAATTGCACTGTAGCATCTGAGTGCAACTTCCTGCATTCTGAGTAGGTCTATAGACACTAACATACATGATACATGTCCGGTTGGTGTGGCACCTGACTTGAAGGTCCAACCTAGTATGTAGTGATTATGATAGTAACTTGTCATCACAGTGCCTAACAAGTATCTCGTTCTTCAGCTAAAACGACTCATGCTAGTCACTATAAGTATTTTATTGGACCACAAAAAAAGACCTCTGAAGTTATTCATTCATATATGGAATAACTTATTATCAATTAATTGTGTGTTATTCAATGTTTCTCTGGTAATATTTTTCAGTCCAAGTACTGAAAGTTACCTATCCTTGTGAGGTGGAAATAGCACTCTAAATATGAAAGCTTCATGACAGTGGGAGAACTGTTACAAACAGTAGAAAGGTACTGACCTTCATGCTTCTCTTTCATTCTTGAAAGGTGTAGTACTGATTCTCGGTCCCAATTTGAAAAGCAACTCGAGGAGCCTGATGTTGATGGTATCAGTGTGACTGACCTTGTCCATTTGGAAAACCAACTTCAATCTGCTTTGACGCAAGCCAGATCTCGGAAGGTCATAGTGGATTCCTCTGTTTCTTTTTACTTCCACGTTTAAAGTTGCATCGTTTGGAACTCTGGTGTTGAACTGTGCAGAAAAGCTCCAGCTACACTTCTTATTGCCTCAAGCTTACATCATCATGTTTTTTAGGCGTTACTACCCCTAGCTAGTGTAGTTCAGTGTTCTCATTCTTTATCTCTCTTGTGATCTTATACCAGGTAGTGATTTGTTAGTTTGTCTTGATTTACTTTCTCGTCCAAAAGCCAAGGTCCTCAAATTTTTCGTGATTTCACCGGCTACTCCTTTTACTTCCATTTACCTCACTTTATCCTTCTACAAGTATTTTGCATGTCTTTTTAAGTGTGTTTTAACATTTGTTTCTCCGTGGAAACAAATTTAACTTGTTTTGTTTTATGCAGACACATTTGATGGTTGAATATATCAAGAGTCTTCATGAGAAGGTAAGTCTCGCTGCTTCTCACATATGTGTTTGGCATATGACAGAAATGTTTTCTTGGAAAATGTCTTCGAAAAATCACTTTTTCCTGAAAATATATTTTGTGGAAAATGATTCCAATGTTTGGTTGGAAAATGGAAGAACGGAAATATTTATCTCCAAAACAATTACTAAATCTTTATAATGATGTTAATGAACATGACAATGTGTTGATGGAATTTCTATTTTAAAAATTGATAAGTGTTGGACAGTTGTGCCATGAAGTTAAAGAGTCGTGATTGTTGTGAAGAAAAGGACTTTGGGCTGAAAGTAAGGAAATTCATTGTCCCGCATTCGGTGAAAAATATTTTCCTTCAGAAATATTTTCTTATAACTAAACACCAGAAAATGACTTATAATCCAAAAAATTCCTTCAGTTCGTCCACCACACTTGAGCACTTCATGTGAACTCAAGAGTTTGGTCTGTCATTTGCACTTCATTTCCTGTGAAGTTACTCTATCATAGCCATGCTATCCCTTTGTCTTTGGCTCCCAGAATAGTGACTCATATTATGCTATACTTGCATGGATTAGTTTCATGTGACCACCTAGAACTTGCATGCCGTATTAATTCAAATTCTTAAGCATAGATAATTTCAAGCAATACCGATCCATGATCAGCTGGACTAAAATATGCCAGAGGGTTTTTACTTCCAAACTCTCAACTGTAGGCTTCTCATTTTCCTGAAACAAGTGCCCCTTGGAGCCACAGCATTTAGGCGGAGGATAGAACAACTTGTGATCTTGAATACCTGAGCCTAAGATCATATTTTATCTGCAACTGCGTAAGATAAAGTTTAAAAGATATTTGAGTAACTGATAGAATAGTTTTTGTTCTTAGTCGCTGTACTTGTTTACAGCTCTACAAAGTTCTGTTAAAATTCTGGTGCTACTATATAAGTCAAATGAGTTCTCATGGAATTTCTACTCTATGACCAGAATACATTATTATTTGAGGGAGAATTAATGTATGATATTAAGTTGCCACTACACTATGTGCGACAGCAGGTATGACCTTAGACTCTTCTCTGCAGGAAAAACTTCTGAGTGAAGAAAACAAGCACCTGGAGGACAGGGTAAATCTTATACTCTGATAGATCCTCTTTTGCTAGCACAAATTAGGTGGAGTCTGTATAAAGATATCTTCCATGGTTTTTCTGAATGACTAATTAATGTGCATATGCACCTACAGATAGCTATGATCAAGAACAACAGAGAAGTGAATGGGATGGCTTCGGATTTCACTAACCTTGCACCAGTCCGCATGATTTGTGGACAGCAGCGAGCGACCCTGAATTTCCTCTAGTTATTGTTGTATATGTCAAGTATCTTGTAGAGGCTCAACCGGAACAATTTGCCAAGGTTATCTCACTACTAAAAATCAGTGTTTTAGCGACCAAAAATTAGCGACCAAAGTTGGTCTGCCCCAAAAAGCGACCAACATTGGTCGCCAATTAGAGGAAAAAATTGAAAAAAAAAACTTAAATCAAATAGCGACCAACTTCGGTCGCTAATTGGTCTCCCTATTCGTCAACTTTTTGACCGGACTGGTCAGACTAAGTTGGTCAAAGAAAATTCAGACTTTGCGACCAACTTTGGTCGCCAAACTGGACCCACGTTTATATTATCGACCAAAGTTGGTCGCTAACTGAAGGGGAATTTTATGGGCAAAGAAGCGACCAAAGTTGGTCTCCTATGTTGAACATTAAATAAATCAGATTTTAAACTTAGCGACCAAAATTGGTCGCATATCGAAGGTGAATTTTATGGGGAAATAGGCGACCAAAGTTGGTCGCTTATGTTGAATATTAAATAAATCAGATTTTAAAATTGGCGACCAAAGTTGGTCGCTTAGTGAAGGGAAATTTATGGGGAAATTGGCGACCAAAGTTGGTCGCTTATGTGGAACATTAATTAAATCAGATTTTAGTTGGGCGACCAAAGTTGGTCGCCATTTGGAGGAATTTTTATAGGGAAATTGTCGACCAAAGTTGGTCGCTCTCTTATTAATATATTTAGTATATACATACTGTATT
>MCJB01001527.1:0-13904 GCA_002018475.1 Nicotiana obtusifolia | reverse complement strand
GGAACCGAGGACCATTGGCAAGAAATAACTTCGAGAGAGCCGCTGGTCACCAAGAAGCACTACGACTGTCCGAATATAACTTCAATGTCGACTCAGCGACTCTCGTATCGGCCATCGATCGCATTAAGGATACCAAGTGGCCTCGACCGCTGCAATCGGATCCAGCTAAGAGAGACCCCAGCTTGATATGTAAGTACCATGGCACACATGGACATAAGACAGAAGACTGTCGACAGTTGAGGGAAGAGGTGGCACGGTTGCTCGAAAATGGGCACCTTCGAGAGTTTTTGAGCGACCGAGCCAAAAACCATTACGGGAACAGGAATAGACCAGTAAACCAGGAAGAGCCTCAGCACACGATCAATATGATAATCGGTAGGGTAGATACACCCCAAGGACCGCTATTGAAACGCACAAAAATATCTATCACCCGAGAAAAGTGCACTCGGGATTACGCGATGGAGGGAGCTTTGCACTTTAGCGAGGAGGATGCGGAAGGAATCATACAACCCCATAATGACGCCTTAGTAATATCGGTGCTTATACAAAAAACCAAGGTGAATTGTGTGTTGGTCGATCCCGATAGTTCTGCCAACATAATTCGGTCATGGGTTATCGAACAGCTCGGGTTGACTGATCGAATTATCCCTGAAGTTCGGATCCTCAATGGTTTCAACATGGCTTGCGAGACAACCAAAAGAGAAATAATTTTACTAGTAAACACTGCCGGTACCGTTCGAGGAACGAGATTCTGCGTAATCTGTCACTCCTCTTTTTTAACAAAACTTCACTAAACCCTTTTGATGGACAAAAGGCTTAATAAAACTCGAAAAGGGGTTTTCAATTTTGAAAGTGATAAAGATGAAATTTTAAGGGAAAACTTAGAGTCGCCAACTGGCAATTGATTCCGGTGTGCCAGGCCACCATTTTTTAGGAAAAATATTTTTTCCTTTTATGAAGAACTTAGACTCAAAGCTAAGTCGGTACCAGAGATTCGGGAAAGGGGGTTCATTTGACTCGGGGAGAAGGTGTTAGGCACTCCCCGAGTCCCGTGAAAGTCACAGATGTATACTTGATTTATTTGGCTTTTAAGATATTCGAATTGAGATAATAAAACAAACACAGAAAAACAAACACACCAGAGGTTCGAGGTTGTTCCCACCTAATAAAGAAGAAAAATAGAACTGAAACTAAAATACTACGAGTTTCACTTTTGGCCTCCAAATACAAATACTTTGGGGCATTCCCCGGACTGTAATATACACAAGTCCATCGGGGCATTCCCCGGATAAATTTAACTAAGGGAACGACCTCTCGCCTCACAATTAACAAAAGATCCTAAAACCTGCCTACCCGAGCGATGACGGCCTAGCATGCTCCTAGCGATTATGGAAGAAAAGTAGAAATAAAATAAATGAATGAAAGTTAGTTCATGCTAATTTTCTTTTAATTCTGTTTAGCCCCAAATCCCCATGGCCCTTAGAGATGTATCTATCATTCAAACAATCCAAGCGCGAAAGCACCGAAACAATTGAACCCAGGACCTCACGGAATCTCAAATTTTACAAAATGAAATCAGATAATATCCTTCTAGCAACTCAAACAGAATTTTAACCGAGAAGAAGATGAGAAGCAATAGATAAGTATCATGCTATTCATATCACATTGAAAATTGACGCCAAAAACAGAAATGAGTAGGAAGAATTGAACCCGAGACTGCTTCTTTTAAAATGAATAAAATCAGCGAATACAGAGATATGCTCGGACTGACTGTGTGCACGACCCGGAAACGAAATTTGATTGAAAACAAACTTAAAAATCAGGGACGATGACCGCGACCTTCAGCTTCGAACGGCACCTCAAGAAAATTTCAGAGAAGCAAATTTTTTTTTATAGCTTTCTGTTTGGCCGAAACTTAAATAGCACCAGAAAAACTCGAAACCAACAGCATCTCAATTAACCTCCATTGATTTAAACAAAAATCCGAAAATGAAATTGAAGAAATAGAGATATATATTTTTTTGTTATATATATATATATATATATATATATATATATATATATATATATATATATATATATGAAAGAGATTAAACTTAAAAAAATCAGAGAAGAAAACTCCCACAAACCCTCGCCTTCTTCCCTCTCCGTCCACGACCTCCTCACTCTGTCTTTTTCTTCAGATTCTTTTTCGAAAATCTGAAATATGAAGTATATATAGAGAACCTAGAATGTTCTCTTCTTCCTCTCCAAGAAAAATGGATAAAAAAAAAATACTCTAAAAAAATCCGAAAATCTTTTCGATAGACAAGTTCTAGACAAGTGGAAGTCTAGTATCAAAGAATATTAATCCTACGGCTTCTAATCTTCTAAAAATCATCAAAAAAATTCGAATTTGTGATAAGTAAAGGCAAAAAAATGATGGAAGATTCGGGTGAGTAAGAGTGTGTTATGTGTCAGGCCACGTGGAGGGAAGAGAAGAGGAGTAGGGGACCAAAATAGAGTGCCGGAAAATGACTTTTCCGGCGGGTTGATGCAGCGGCTGAGGGCAGGAGGGTGAAGGTGTGCGGCTAGGTTAAGAAATTAGGGTTAGGTTTTGGTTATAATGGGGTTTTATATGTGGGTGGGGATTAATATGGGCCTTTGGATAAACTTAAATCAATGGCCAGGATTTAAGTGGGGCGGTCGGTGGATTGGGTCGGCGGGTCAAGGATATTGGGTTGGGTTGTTGAATTTTGGGCTCCTATTTGAATTGGGCTCCGAAATTTACAAAATTGGGCCAAAAACAAAGCTAAAAATCCAATTTAAATAACTACAAAATATAAAAACTTTTAATTGAAATTAATATTATTAAAGATAAAAGCTACAAATGAAAGTTGAAACTATTTTTGGTATTTTCAAGGATTATATTAGAATAATAAATAAAATAAAAAAGGTAGGTTGAAAGTAGTATGTCTTTCTAGAATACCTAATAGTAATTTAAAATAAAAATGAAAACATTTTTTTCTTCTTCTTTTTTTTCAATTTTTTTTTGTGTTTTTTTCAATTTTTGTACCTTAAAATAGAATTAAATTTAATAATAAAGTGAATTCATACAGAAATAAGCTCAAGTAATTATTCTAAAAATACCATGACTATCCAAGGTAATTCTAAGGCATGGGTGAAAAATTACATGTCTACAGCTGCCCCTCTTTGACGGGAAACACGAAGTGTTTTCAGACGAAGAACAACAAGACATGATTTTTTTTGACCCGACCCTTACTTAGAGAGACCAAAACTAAAAGAAAAGAGAATGTGGCCGAGCCCTGGTATTTGAGCTGCCTACGTATCCTTGGTTATAAAGGCATCAGGCCACGTGTAGTTCATAGGTGAGAAAGGCGATGGAGTACCGAGGTAGAGAGTCGAGTGAAGTGCCGTTGAGGTTCCGGTCCGTGGTTCCTGATATTACATAAAAAATAAAAGGAACAATTACAGCAGAAATAAGAAAAGATACAAGATCCTATTTACTTCTTGTCTTGGATCTTCCTTGAACCTCTACTTGATCTTCAATAGGAAACTGAAAAAAATGAACCCTGTTCTCCAGGCGAGCTCCTAATGCTTTATTAGATTTGCGAATTGAAGTGACTCTGAAATGAATTCCCGCGTTCTCTAGGTGGATGCCTGACCTTCAAAACTTGAATTGTATTCCTTCGTTATCCAGGTGGGAGCCTGATTGCTAAGACTCGAATTATATTCCATCGTTATTCAGGTAGGCGTCTGACTGCTAAACTTGAATTATATTCCCTTATTATCTAGGTGGGCGTTGATATTACAGCGAAAAAAACAAACAAAAGAAATTTTTCTGCCCCAGTTTGGAACCTGGGTACCTCTGTGAGCGTTAATCGAATCATGTCACCTAAAGACCTTTAGGAATTTAAAAGCTAAATCCCATTATCTAGGAGGGTCCTGAGGAATTTTAAAAACTAAATCCCATTATCCAAGAGGGCCCTGAAAATTTTTAGAACTAAGTCCCATTATCCAGGAGGGTCCTGAAAAATTTAAAACTAAGTCTCATTATCCAGGAGGGTCTTGAAAAATTTTAAAACTAAATCTCATTATTCAGGGAGGTCCTGAAAAATTTTAAAACTAATTCCCATTATCCAGGAGGGTCCTGAGAAATTTTAAAACTAAGTCCCATTATCCAGGAGGGTCCTGAGAAATTTTAAAACTAAATCCCATTATCCAGGAGGGTCCTAAAAAATTTTAAAACTAAGTCCCATTATCCAGGAGGGTCTTGAAAATTTTTTAAACTAAATCCCATTATCCAGGAGGGTCCTGAAAAATTTTAAAACTAATTCCCATTATCCAGGAGGGTCTTGAGAAAATTTGAAACTAAGTCCCATTATTCAGGAGGGCCCTGAGAAATTTTAAAACTAAGTCCCATTATCCAGTAGGGTCCTGAAAAATTTTAAAACTAAATCTCATTATCAGGAGGGTCCTGAAAAGCCAAAAATGAACTTACCTGAGCGACGCTCTCTTCTCGGAGGATTCTGAGCAGAACTTCTTGCCCCTGAGCCATGCCTTCTTCATGAGAGGGCCCTGTGGATTGACAAATTTTTATTCCCCTGTTTCAGACAAATAAAATCTTGTTAGTTTGAAAATGCGGTGGTTAGTTTGTGGCGTCATTGCTGAGGGTCTGCTTCTGCATTGCCATGCTTCCTTCTAATCAGCTGCTCCGAGCTAGCAAGGAGTTGTTTGACCTTTGATTGGGACTGGACCACGAAATCTCTGAATGACCTGAATCTCTTACCCTTCCTTGTTGCATTGCATTTCATTCTGAATGTTGCTGCATCCTTGTATTTTCTCAAAACTCAAAAATCGCCTTATTGCCTGAACTTCAATTATCTGCATACCGCTCATTCCAAATCACACCCCTTGTGATATGCTTGGCCAAGCTCCGCTTTGTGCAATTCAGAAGCTGGTAGTAGGTAGACTCAAAGAGCGAAGTGTAATGATTTTGGACAAAAGGAACAAAAGAAAATTTTGAACACAGATGATTATGTGAAGGAAATTTAGAAAAGGAAGACTTATCTGAGGGAAGCGGCCAGCTCCAATGATCATGACATGCATTTCGGATTGAGCATCCTAATCTGTCCAACCAATCATATTCGGCTCATGGCATGAGCCCATACCTCGGAAACCGGGCTTTCACTGATCCCATTTCTCTGTAAAGTTGCGAGTCTACTCGACTTGTAGTGTCCCGAAGGGTTTTTCACCAACAAGCCTCTCTCATTTGTTTATCTTTCAATTTACTATCGCCTTACGGTGCCCGCGGGGGTTTTCACCAATAAGACTCTCTCATTTTAAATTTTCTCTCATCTCACCATCGCCTTATGGCGCCCGTGAGGGTTTTCACCAATAAGACTCTCTCATTTTAAATTTCTCTCATCTCACCATCGCCTTACGGTGCCCGCAGGGTTTTCACCAATAAGACTCTCTCATTTTAAATTTCTCTCATCTTACCATCGCCTTATGGTGCCCGTGAGAGTTTTCACCAATAAGAATTTTTCATTTTAAATTTCTCTCATCTCATCATCGCCTTACGGTGCCCGCAGGGGTTTTTACCAATAAGACTCTCTCATTTTAAATTTCTTTTGCGCCCATGAACGAAGTGTTGCCCCTGATGTAAATCATATCTATATCTCGCTTGACCCGGCATCCTCAAAGATTGATCGGAAGGTCTTTCTTTGGACCGTAATGTAGGCCTTTGGACAGGGTTAGAAAGAGAGGGTGGCATGAAGGCTCAAAATAATTCAAGACGAAAAAAGGTCAAAATTACAACTTTTGGAATCAGATTTTTTTTCGAATTCAAAACTTCTGTCCCAGTTTCTTTGGGGTCTGGGGGAATTTTAATTTTTATTTGATGGGACCGAACCGTAAGGCTGCCTACGTATCCTTAAAAGGAATTAGGTCGAACGTAGTTCAAAAGAAAGTTGTTTGTTTTTGTTCCCTTTTTATCTTCTTTCCTTTTCTCTTTTGTTTGTTTGTTTCTTTCTTTTCCTTCCATGTCTGTTAAATGCAAGGCACCATTAAGCAACACTCTTGTCACAACGAATGGTTCCTGCCAGTTTGGGGCGAATTTGCCTTTAGCTTCCACCTGGTGGGGAAGAATACGTTTCAATACCATCTGGCCCACTTCAAATTTCCGAGGACGCACCTTTTTGTTGTATGCTCTTGCCATTCTCTTCTGATACAATTGACCATGACATACTGCAGCCAGTCTTTTCTTATCAATCAGACTCAACTGCTCGAGCCGAGTTTTGATCCACTCGTTATTATCAATTTCGGCTTCTGCAACGATCCGAAGGGATGGAATCTCAACTTCCACAGGTATAACTGCCTCAGTTTCATATATCAGCAGATAAGGAGTTGCACCCACTGAAGTGCGAACGGTAGTGCGATAACCCAGTAATGCAAAAGGCAACTTTTCATGCCACTGCCGAGAACCCTGAACCATCTTACGAAGTATCTTCTTTATGTTCTTGTTGGCAGCCTCAACAGCTCCATTTGCCTTGGGGCGATACGGAGTGGAGTTCCGATGCATAATTTTGAACTGTTGGCATACCTCTTTCATCAAATGACTTTTGAGATTAACAGCACTGTCTGTGATGATCACCTTGGGAATTCCGAACCAACAAATGATGTTTGAATGAACAAAATCCACCACTGCCTTCTTGGTTACGGACTTGAAAGTTACAGCTTCGACCCACTTGATAAAGTAATCAATGGCCACCAGAATAACCTATGACCGTTTGACGCTGCCGGCTCAATTGGCCCAATAACATCCATGCCCCAAGCAACAAAGGGCCAAGGTGCAGACATTGTGTGTAACTCAGATGGGGGAGAATGAATCAAATCACCGTGTATCTGGCATTGATGACACTTGCGAACAAAACTGATACAATCCCATTCCATGGTGAGCCAATAATAACCTGCTCGAAGTATCTTCTTTGCCAATACATACCCATTCATATGTGGACCGCAAACTCCAGAATGTACTTCGGCCATGATAATTGAAGCTTCTTTAGCATCTATGCACCTCAGCAGTCCTAAATCCGGGGTCCTCTTGTACAAGATTCCTCCGTTCAAGAAAAATCCACTAGCCAGACGTCGAATGGTTCTCTTTTGATCACCTGTAGCACGTACTGGATATACCCTCGACCTGATGTATTCCTTGATATTGTGGAACCAAGGTTCGCCATCGATTTCCTCTTCCACCACATTACAATAAGCATGTTGATCACGAACTTGGATATGCACGGGATTGACATAAGCCTTATCCGGATGATGTAACATTGACGCTAGAGTGGCCAAGGCATCAACAATCTCAGTATGAATCATAGGAATATGTCTAAATTCGACCGACCTGAATCGTTGACAAAGATCATGCAGGCACTGTCAGTACGGTATGAGCTTCAAATCTCGAGTCTCCCATTCTCCTTGAATCTGGCGAACCAACAAATCTGAATCTCCTAGAACAAGTATTTCCTGGACCCCCATGTCTATAGCTAACCTCAAACCCAGAATGCATGCTTCGTACTCAGCCATGTTGTTGGTGTAATAAAATCGAAGCTGGGCTGTTACAGGGTAGTGTTGCCCTGTTTCAGAGATAAGTACAGCCCCTAATTCCGACCCCTTCATGTTAGCAGCTCCATCAAAGAAAAGTTTCCAACCTGGCTTTTCATCGTGGTCAACCTCGTCAACACACATGACCTCTTCATCAGGAAAATAAGTCTTCACTGGCTCATATTCATCATCCACCGGATTCTCTGCCAAGTGGTCAGCCAAGGCTTGGGCTTTCATCGCGATCCGAGTCACATAGATGATATCACACTCTGTAAGCAAAATCTGCCACTTTGCAAGTCTTCCCGTGGGCATAGGCTTCTGAAAGATATACTTTTAGAGGATCCATGCGAGAAATGAGGTAAGTAGTGTGGGACGACATATAATGCTTCAACCTTTGTGCCACCCAAGTCAAGGCGCAACATGTCCTCTCAAGCAGTGCGTACTTAACCTCATAGGGAGTGAACTTCTTACTAAGATAATAGATTGCTTGCTACTTCTTTCCCGTGATGTCATGTTGACCCAACACGCAACCAAAAGAATTGTCTAAGACTGTCAAATAGAGAATCAAAGGTCTTCCAGGCTCTGGTGGGACCAGCACAGGTGGATTCGACAGGTACCTCTTGATTTTATCAAATGCTTCTTGACACTTGTCAGTCCACTTGACTGCAACATTCTTCTTCAGCATCTTAAAGATGGGCTCACAGGTTGTCGTGAGTTGAGCAATAAACCTGCTGATGTAATTTAACCTTCCAAGTAGGCTCATCACCACTGTTTTGTTCTTCGGCGGCGGTAATTCTTGAATGGCTTTGATCTTTGACGGGTCCAACTCAATACCGCGTCAACTGACCACGAATCCCAGCAGTTTCCCAGACGGGACACCAAATGCACATTTCGCTGGATTGAGCTTGAGGTTATACCTGCGAAGCCTTTGGAAAAACTTCCTCAGGTCCTTGACATGGTCAGACTGCTTCTTTGACTTGATGATCAGATCATCTACATAAAGCTCAATCTCCCTATGTATCATGTCATGAAACATGGTGGTCACCGCCCTCATGTAAGTTGCTCCAGCATTCTTCAAACCAAATGGCATTACCCTATAACAGTACATTCCCCATGGCGTGATGAATGCTGTCTTTTCTGCATTTTCCTCGTCCATCAAGATCTGGTGATATCCCGCGTAACAGTCCACAAAAAGCCCAATTTCATGCTTGGCACAATTATCGATCAGAATGTGAATGTTAGGCAATGGTAAATTATCCTTTGGGCTTGCTTTGTTGAGGTCACGGTAATCAACACAGACCCTGGTCTTACCATCCTTCTTTGGTACCGGCACAACATTGGCTAACCAAATGGGATATCGAGTGACCCGAATGACCCTTGCAGTAAGCTGCTTTGTGATTTCTTCTTTGATCTTCACACTCATATCGGTCTTAAACTTTTGCAACTTTTGCTTGACGGGGGGAAATGATGGATCAGTTGGCAATTTATGGACTACCAGCTCAGTGCTCAAGCCCGGCATATCGTCATATGACCAGGCAAAGACATCTTTGTATTCAAACAATGTTTTGATTATTTCCTCCTTCACTTGCGGTTCTAAATGCACACTTATCTTGGTTTCCCTAACATCATCCTGGTCCCCTAAATTGATTGCTTCAGTCTCACTCAAATTAGGTTTTGGTTTTTCTTCAAATTGTTTTAGCTCTTTACTGATTTCCTCAAATGCTGCTTCTTCATCATATTCTGTTTCATCATTATATTCTACTTCTTGGATTGTTATTTTAGAATTAGATTGGCTTTTAAAACTCGACTGAAAATTCTTCATGCATGTCATGTCACTGCAACCAGCATAAAAAGAACTGTACAAAAGAACAAAATAAAACACTATTAAGAATAATAGAAAATGGGAAATTGCATTTCATTGAAAATAAAAGGATAGAAGGGTTTCAGTATCAGAATAAGCAAAACTAAAAATATGGATTACAACCCTGGAATAACCCAAATAACAGAAAAGGAAACAAAGCAAACTACCAAAACTCCTTCCTGGTGAGGAGAGGAGTAGCTTCCCAATTGCTAAGCTTCATGTTCGGGCCAACAAGCTGCGCATATGCTTCACTAGAGCCTTCACCCATTTCTACCATATTGACCTATTTGAAAAGACCTTGGAACCCCTTGATCATCTCTTCACCAACATCGACCACAGGTTCTAGGATTGAGGAGGTTGGAGGTTTTCCGGCTCTTGGTTTGACAAAAGACTTGGAGATGTGTGGGACGGGCTTGGAGAGCGACCATACCTTCTGTTTTGGATTCTTAAACCTTTTCATGTCCTCCTCTGTGGGCGTGAATCCCAAACCAAACGTACCAGGATTCCCATTGGGGCGTATTGGGTGCACATTACCTTGCAGAGATAACCCCAGACCCTTGCCCGGCACAAAACAATTCTTCAACATTTCATTCGCAACCATGACAGACGTGGAGGATAGCTTGGGACCCGGAATGCATTCTCCTTCAGTGATCTTCTCATAGACACTGTTTCGAAAGTTTGAAAGACCCAAGGTCCCTTATCATTTTCAGCTTCAACAAACGAAACAATTGTGTCATTACAAGCTGACAAATCCTCATCCCCGTGAACAACTATTTCCTGCCTGTCCCATTCGAACTTCACCATTTGGTGCAGAGAGGACGGGACTGCCTTAGCAGCATGTATCCAAGGCCTTCCCAACAACAGATTGTAGGAGACAGCTACATTTAACACTTGAAATTCCATGGTAAACTCAACTGGCCCTATCGACAATTCGAGCATTATATCTCCAACAGAATCTTTACCTCCCCCATCAAAGCCTCGAACACACACGGTGTTCAAGTGGATTCTTTCGGTGCCAATCTTTAGTTTTTGCAGAGTATACAAGGGACAAATATTCGCACTAGAGCCATTGTCAACCAAAACCCGTGAGACAACAGAACCTTCACACTTCACCGTGAGATAAAGAGCTCGGTTGTGTTCTGTACCCTCCATAGGAAGTTCATCATCCGAGAAAGTGATCCTATTTGCTTCAAAGATCTTGCCAGCTATCTTTTCCAAATGGTTCAGTGTGATCTTATCAGGAACATGTGCCTCATTTAAAATCTTCATCAAGACCCTGCGATGTTCATCTGAGTGTATCAACAAGGACAAAAGAGAAATCTGAGCTAGTGTTTTCCTTAACTGCTCTATAATGGAATAATCCTGCCCTTTCATCTTTTTCAGGAACTCCTCAGCCTCTTCCTCGGTGACCGATTTCTTTACTGGCATTTGACTATCCTTGAAGGGCTTGGCTTTCCTTAGTTCTTCTGGGGTGAAACATCTCCCAGAACGAGTCAATCCTCAAGTTTCATTAAATTCTTCCTCTATTTCTTTTCCTTTGTATGTCACTATCACTTGTTTGTAGTTCCACGGAACAGCCTTGGCATCAACCACTGGCAGCTGGGTTACTGGTTTAATGATGATAGGGGTAATAGGAGCCCCTTTCACAACTATGACAGGCTTACTTGGAATCCCTGGCACTACCACTTTTGAGCTTTCTGGACTTGCCCTAATATATTTTGACATCCCTTTCACGACCAACACCGGTGGTTTCAAATTGAGCGGGCTTGGCTTTTCTATCGCCCCTTCAACTGTCACAGGCTTTGCTTTGGTAGAATCTGGATCTTTAACCAAATTATTTTCACTGGCCCGAATCATTATGGCGGACTTATAAGACTTCTTGGGCTCCCCTTCCTTGTAAACTACTTCAATCATATGTGTCTCTTCATGGGCTGGCAAAGGGTTTTGGTTGATGTTTGGCATGTCTGGGCTTTGGACTACAATTTGGTTTGTATCAATGAGCTCTTGGATCGCCCGTTTCAAGTTCCAACACTTCTCTATGTCATGGCCTGGAGCATTAGAACAATAGGCACATCTTAGGGAATAATCAAGGTTCTTTGGAAGGGGGTTTGGTATTTTTGACTCAATCGGCCTCAAGACGTCCAACTGCCTTAACCTTTGGAATAGACTGGCATAGGATTCTCCAAGCGGGGTAAAAGTTTGTTTCCGCTGTTGCCTCTCTCTCCATACTCTGGTCTTGGTCGAAAATGTGAACCATTAGGGTTTTGGTAAGGTTGTGGAGGTGGATAGGTATTTTGTTGAGCTGGGTAGGTATTCTATGGAATGGGGGCACGCCATTGTGGATAAGGAGGGGGTTGAGAATATGACTGTGTATGGTGCACAAAATATTGGGATGGTCTGGCTAAGTCTTGGGGGTTTTGCGGGGAAAAGTAATGTTGAGGTGTATTATATGGGGCTTGGGTGTAGGTTTGAGGTCGGGGTCGAGGATGGGTGTACTGGTGAGGTGAACCCCTCTGGCCCTGCCATGATCCGGAGACAACCATAGCGACATCTTCCTTCTTCTTCTTGCCTAGCAAACTTCCGGTACCACTCTGGATTGCCTGGGTGGTTGCTTTTATAGTAGAATAACTCATGATCTTACTCGACTTGAGCCCCTCTTCCAACATTTCTCCCATCTTTACCACATCATTAAAAGATTTACCAATGGCTGAGATCAAATGTCCATAGTAAGTGGGCTCCAGGGCTTGAAGGAAGTATTTAACTATCTCGTCTTCTTCCATCGGAGGATTGACTCGTGGAGCTTGCTCCCTCCACCAAAACCCATATTCCCTAAAGCTTTCACTGGGTTTCTTTTCCACCTTGGTCAGAGATAGGCAGTCTGGAACAATGTCTATATTGTACTGGAAATGTCGGGCGAAGGCCTAAGCCATATCGTCCCAGGTGTACCACCTGTTAACGTCCTGCGGGTGTACCATTCTAAAGCTGCCCCACTCAGACTTTGGCTGAAGTAAGCCACTAGTAGTTCGTCTTTTCCTCCGGCACCTCTCATTTTACTGCAATAACCCCTTAGATGGGCAACAGGATCCCCATGTCCGTCATACAAGTCGAACTTGGGCATCTTGAACCCGGCAGGCAGTTGGACATCGGGAAACAAACATAAATCCTTATAGGCCACACTCACCTGGTTTCCCAACCCTTGCATATTTCTCAATGATTGCTCGAGACTCTGTAACTTCCTAAACATCTCCTTCTGCTCTGCATTCTTGGGTGGTTTGTCAGTTTCGACATGAGGCTCAAATTGGGGGGTGTAGGAGTAAGGATCTGGGACTTTGAAAGTGGGCTCCGGTGCATGTTAGTAGGCATCTGGTGCGGGAAATGCGGGCTCACTAGAGGATCGGTGGAGGGTAGCTTGGGAGGGGGTACAAAAATAGGAGCAGATGTCGGAGCAGGGTACGAGGTTGTTTTGGCTGGTGGAGCATGAAAAGTTTGGGCCGAAGTGCCGGGGTAATTGTGGTAAGGGGTAAAGCCAGGTGCGTGTTGTGGGGAAAGATCAATGATATTAGACATCTGGGATTGAGAGAGTGGTGGAATGGAAGCAGCGTTTTCTGTGTAGTTGGTAGGGAACGAGGGTGGAGGGTGTCCCTTAATCCATGCTTGATACATTTCCGCCATCTGGTGCTTCAACCTCCAGACCTCCTCTTGCAGTTCCGATTCCGAAACAACAATCTCTCTTGGCGGGTCTACGACTCCAGTGTCTATTTCCTTGCTAGCCATGACTATTCGGCGCTTTGATCGGGTGTTGTATGGATGACTTGCTAGGATGCCTACAAACTAACCACTTTCCTGAAAATAGTCAGAATGTAACATAGGACAATAACACAAAACCACCATGTTAGCGTTAGGGCATTTATCAGATAATAATATCACCTTACGTGCAATGCACCTAGCAACAAATAACGGTTCTAAAATGGCTTTGAGGGTCGCTAGGTCAAATGGCATCATCCCAATTTACTTATTTCAAATCTTGCCTTCTCTTTCTTTTCCAACACCTCTTGCCATTTTCCTCTCTTTTTGATGCAAAATGACTTGATCAAACCCGATGTAGGTTGCCTACGTATCATGTTCTTCATGAATCAGACCAAGCGTAGTTCTGAATATTGTAGACTCAGGGCTCTAAGACAGGAGGTAATAAATTACTTTGAGGAAATACTCCTATTTTTGCAAAACAGCTGAAGTGGTCAAATACGGCTATACATGCAAGATTTGGCTACGACCCTGGAAGCCAAGAATCTAGGACTTATTAGGAAGACCAGATCCTATGTGGGTTGCCGAGAATCAGGTTCGTGTAGTTAGGAAAAAACTATATTTTCGTCTCTTGAAAAATGATGAAAAATGTAAAAACCTTTTTTTTTTTTTTTTTTTTTTTTTTTTTTTTTTT
>MCJB01001526.1:0-14996 GCA_002018475.1 Nicotiana obtusifolia | reverse complement strand
TGAAGGAAGAATTTGTATTCAGTTTGAGGACAATAAGTCTTTAATACCTTATAGACGTTCTTTTGCTGATACCAAAAGGTTATCACTACCTTCAACCCATTCTTATATTGCTCCCGCAGAACCTATTTATGGTCCAGCTAGGTTAAATCGAGCTGCATCACTTCATACAATTTCCATTGGTGATGATAATAAGCGTGTTGATCGTATAAAGATTGATTCCAAAAATATTGTCAGAGACGATAACGATAAGTCTTCTGATAAGGATATTCCTACTGCATCCGAGATGGATTTCAATTTGAATGGTGTTTAAATGATTAGGTTCCAAATTGATTTTAGTCCGGGATCACCGGCAAGAAAACATATTCATTCAGAATTTTGTCACGATAGATGGAAAAGTTTTAAAAATTGGTATACTGAGTATTATACCACTGATGATAAAAGGAGTATTTCTCAAGAATTTTATGAATTTTGTGCATTGCATAACCAAATAGTATATTTTGTTCCATGGTTCTTATCTACCTACATGCCTATGTATATTAAGGTGCTTGAAAGAACTTATTTAGATAAGTCTGGTAATATGGTGAAAAGTATTTATCCTCCACAAGCTCCTTTTGTATTACCTAATAATACAGGCATTACTTTTGCTGCTTTTCAACGATTTATTGAAGATGATATTGCTAGCAATGGTATTAAAGAGGTTAATAATCTGATTTCTCAAAATAATTATTTGTCTCTATTGATTGATTTGGTTAAAAAGATCAGTATTCCTCCTTCATCAGATCACTCTTTAGTAGTTCATTCAGCTCAAGTAATTTCCGATGAGCCCTCTTCATCCATTAAATTACCACCCTCTATACAGATACCTCCAGATATTACTGGTTTTCAGATTAAATCGCGAGAGGATTTAGAACAACTGGTTAATGAAAAATTAGCTAGTCTAAACCTCAAACCCCTCGAATTAGCCTCTGAATATGCAGAGAATATTTCTGATCCTTCCAAAGATTATAGGGAACAAACCAGATCAGAACTCAATAAGCTTAGAAAATTAGGCAAAAGATATGGTGATATGCCTAGAATGGATACATATTATTATCCTCGACCAACCCCTTAGGATGTTTTGGTTGAAGAAAGAGACTGGAACCAAACTAACACTAGTTATAACGGTGATGCCATTTATTAATGGAATTTAGACGGCTTAATTGATAGGCAAATTAGTATTTTTGTACATCGTATGTTGATGTATTCTACAATCTGCAAAACTACTTTTGAAAGAAATACAGAATCAGTAATTTGCAGAATGATTGTTGCAGGATTTACAGGCCAACTAAGAGGCTGGTGGGATAATTTTATGTCGGCTGAAGATAGAGCAGCTATCTACAATGCAATTAAGACTGAACCTGGGATAGATAACCTAGGAAGAGCTTTAGTTGCAGGTAGACAAGATTGTGTCTATACCTTAGTTTTGACAATTATAGAATATTTCAGTGGTAGATTTACCAATATGTATGAAAATATTCGTACATTATTAAATGGGCTTAGATGTAGACATCTAGGTGATTTTCGTTGGTATAAGGACACCTTTCTTAGTAGGGTGATGGATTTACCCGAAAGTAATAGTGAACATTGGAAAGGAAAGTTTATAGATGGAGTGCCCTCTTTATTCGCAGAAAGAGTTAGAAAAGCTCTTCGTGGAAACAATGTCCAGATTCTTTATAATACCTACACCTATGGCAAATTAATTCGTGTATTTACCCAAGAAAGGTTAAGTCTATGCAACGAGCTGAAGTTAAAACAACAGCTCAAGCGACAGAAACTAACTAAAAGAAATCAGTTAGGCGATTCTGTCAACAATTCGGAATGAAAGATGGCTCCTCCTTTAAAAAGAAAAGGAGCAAAGGAAAGAAAGGAAATGATAGAGACGATTATTAACAAAGAAAAGGTAAGAGGAGACATCGTCGATCCAAAGAAGAGCAATATGCTCGAAGAAAATATCGCAAAGAAAAGCGATTCGCTAAGAATAGATCTAAACAAGATCTGAAAGATATAAAGTGCTATAAGTGTGGCAGATTTGGTCACATCGCTCCAAATTGCAAGAAAGAGAAGCTTAAAGCGCTTGCTCTTGAAATGGATGATAAATCCAAAGAAAAATTTCTGCAAATTATGGCTGAAACTTCGACAGACGATTATGATTATACTTCATCCGCTTCTTCTGAAATGTCTGTTAAATTATTTGATTTATCTGATGATAATGCTTGTGATAATTGTGATACTGGTAATGGTGCTTGTTCTTGTGGAAATTTGGATTTTATAAAATACAATCCCAATTTCAAAATAATTTTGAAATAAAACCAATTACTTCTGATAATATTTTAGAATTATTAAAAGAAGTCTCAGATCCTACTTTACAAGAAAAAAATATTAATATGGCTTCTACTTTTACTTCTACTTCACAACCGGCTGATAAGCCTATTCGAAAAAGAGATATACTAGACGAACTTCCATATTCTATGGCGGAAGTTCAAAAAAGACTTTTAGAAAAAAAAACTCGCCACAAAATATGAATCTTCCTAGTTATACCTCTTCATTGGATGATTTAAAAATTGAAGTTGAAAGTTTAAATGAGATTAAATCTCTTAAACAAAATCAAATGATTTTGGACAATAGGATAGGACAAGTTGAGAAAAATGCTATGTCAACTGGCCAGATTAATACCAAGAAAAAAGGGATTATATTACCGAAAAGTAATGATTTAGAGGAAATATCTGAATTTTCCAAAAAAGCTATTTCTGATCTTAATCATGATTTGTTTTTAGGAATGATGCAAATAGTTACTTCGCGTAAATGGTATGTTAAGTGTACTATTTTAATTGATGATAATTTTTCAATTACCGAAACTGCGCTTATTGATAGTGGTGTTGATATAAGCTGTATTCAGGAAGGAATAATTCCAACTAGATATTTTCAGAAAACTTCTCATAAAGTTAGTTCTGCTTCTGGTGATAGGATGAAAATAGAATATAAACTGCCTAATGCATATGTTTGCAAACAGAAAGTTTGTATTCCTCATTTCTTTATTCTTGTTAAAGATAAAATGTTTCCTCCTATTATATTAGGAACTCCTTTTATCCAGACCATTTATCCCTTTACTTATGTTGATAGCAATGGGTTCGATGCTACATATATGGGTAAAAAGATTTCATTTCAGTTTATAACTGAACCTTTTGCAAAAAATATAAATGCTTTGATTGGCAGAAAAATATTTCATATGAATTCTTTACAGCATGAAATCTACAGCATGTCAATAGATGATATTCTGAAATCTACTAAAGTTTAGGAAAAGGTTAAACTAATTTCTGAACAATTTGTTATATCTATTTGTGCTGATCATCCTAGTGCTTTTTGGGATAGGAAAAAGCATGTTGTTTCTCTTCCATATGAAGAAACTTTTTCAGAGGAAAATATCCCTACTAAATCTCGTCCTTGTCAAATGAATTCTGAATTAGTTGAATTTTGTAAAAAGGAAATTGATACTCTTTTGCAAAAGAATTTAATTAAACCTTCCAAGTCTCCATGGTCTTGCACTGCTTTCAATGCTGCAGAAAAAGAACGTGGAATTCCAAGATTAGTAATTAATTATAAACCTTTAAACAAAGTTTTAAAATGGGTTCGATATCCGATCCCAAACAAAAAGGATTTGCTTTCAAGATTATATGACGCAAATATATTTTCAAAATTCGATTTAAAATCTGGATATTGGCAGATTCAATTGTTTAAAGAGAATACATATCGAACTGCTTTTAATGTTCCTTTTGGACAGTATGAATGGAATGTTATGCCTTTTGGATTAAAAAATGCTCCTTCTGAATTTCAAAAGATTATGAATGGTATATTTAATCCTTATTTGGATTTTATCATTGTCTATATTGATAACATTCTTGTTTATTCTAAAACTTTAGAATTGCATTTCAAACATCTTGATATTTTTAAAAGAATTGTTATACAAAATGGTTTGGTTATATCTAAACCAAAGATGAGTTTATTTCAGACCAATATTAGATTCTTGGACATTATATTTGCCAAGGAAAGATAACTCCTATTCAACGTGCTATAGAATTTGCTTCTAAATTTCCCGATATTATTACTGATAGAACTCAACTACAAAGATTTTTTGGAAGTTTAAATTATATTTCTCCTTTTATAAAGGATTTGTCTAAAGATTTGGCATCTCTTTATGAAAGACTAAAAAGGGTTATAAATTACCCTGGACTGATTTGCATACCAATATTGTTAGACTTGTTAAAAAGAAAGTTAGTTATTTACCTTGTTTAACTCTTGCCAATCCTTTATGGCAAAAAATTATTGAAACAGATGCTTCTGATATTGGATTCGGAGGAATTCTTAAGCAGGTAAACCCGAATGATACGAAAGAATATCTTATCAGATATTATTCAGGAAAGCGGACTGCGGCCCAAAGGAAATATGCAACTGTAGCCCATGAGATACTTGCTATTGTTAAATGTGTTATTAAATTTCAGCATGATTTATATAATCAGAAGTTCTTAATAAGAACAGACGCTCAAGATGTCAAATTTATGTTTAATAAAGATTTTAAGCACGATACTTCAAAATTAATTTTTGCAAGATGGCAAGCCCAATTGGCTCCATTTGATTTTCAAATTGAATATAAAAAAGGAGTTGATAATTCCTTACCGGATTTTCTTACCCGAGAATATTTAAATAGAATCTAATCAAATTCATTTGGTATGCAGGAGGAGGCCAGTATGGCCACCCCAGTCTTCCTCTAATAGAGGAAGAGGAAAAGGAAGAAATCAAGGCCGATATCCCGGCCGAGGAAGTAGTTATACAACTTACAGAAGCAGCCCAATTATACAAATGGGTAACAAAACTCTTATGAATGAGAAAATTTCTCAAAACGATAAGGCATGCTCATCAGGATCTATTAACTTGGGAGATATCCCAAAAGAAAGCCCATTATATGAAGCACTGCAAAATTATGTGCAAAGCCAGTCAAAATCGCAAAATGATACCTATGCGAGTATTTCTATGGAAAGTTCTAAAGATATTAAGAACTACGAGAAATTGTCAAAACAAGAAATTATACTTCTTGTTGAAGATGCAGATATTGATAGAAAATCTGAACCATGGGAATTACTTCAGAGATATTTCTCTGAGAATTTATATTTTTCGAGCCAGTCATACAAGACCCGCACTTATTATGAGAATATTTTGACAGCTACTAAAAGTGTTGAGATATCTCACTTCAAAGATTATAGAAATGAGAAAGTTTATAATTTCTCAAAATTTATTATCAAGCGAATCATATCCGCTGAAGAATGGGGACTTTCCACTATGAGGGAAAGACAAATTACTCTTGACAATGGAGTAAAGGTTAATTGTACTTACTGGGATTATATCTAGGTTTTTACTTATACCCTTTATTACAATAATGAGAAGCATAAACACACTTGGTTTATAAAGGTGTGTCAGAAAAACTTTGCCAAATTTATTCCAAATTGGTTTTTAAATTGGTGGACCTACCATGGACCGACAATTACAATCCTGCCCACCCAGCTCAAGGAAATATATGATAAATGCGTAGAAGTGTCTCCTGATCTGAACTTGTTATACAGGAAAGATCATGTTTATTGGCCCGAAAGGATTGGGCACATATATTTCTTCTTAGAATTTTCTATTCCTTGGATACACAAGTGGGTTCCAGAATTCGATTATACCGACGAACATATCCCTTGCATATACAGGATTTATTATAACAATTTTTGGGAAAAGATGTTGAAAGAAAACCCAGAGACCAACAAATTATGGGGACAAGAAACTATTGACAATATTGTCTATAGCATAAAGGAGTATTCTGCTCGAACAAAGACTGTAAAAATTGATGACAGTCCTTTGAAGTATATTGCCAGGAAAATCATTTATCAACCTGGTGATAAAGAAGCACAAATTAAAGCCTATCTAAAGGAAGTTCGACAAAATTTAGTCGGACAGATATCTGAAAAATCAGACATATCTATGAAGAGTAATACAAGCCAGTCTATGTACGAAGATTTGCAAGCTGATGACGAAATTGATACTAATATTTTGGAAGAGGCTGAGAAATTAATTCAGCAGGAAAAAGAAGACAAAGCTGACGAAGATTTCGTCAAAAAAATGCAGATAATACAAGGCAAGAAACCAACAAGATAAGGTTGGTGGTAGGACCCAGTGGGACAGCCGACAAAATCAAGTGGTAGGACCCCAGTGGGACCCATGATAGAAATATTTGTTACTGTGCATTGATAGAGCACAGCTGTACAAATACTGTAGAAAGGTAGAATTTTTCTATAAATAGAGGCCTTGCCTCATTGTAAAAAAAAAAGAAGAAAAAAATTTTCCTTTCTTCATTTTCTCTCTCTAGCTCTGCCATCTCTCTAAGTCTTTATAACCTTTTGTAAAGTTTTTGAAGTTTTGTATATAAGAAGAAGAAAACCATCCAACTTTAGGCACAACCTCGGTGCTTCAAGGTATTTTAATTTTTGTTTTAATTTATTTTTTAGTTCTCCGATGGCCGTGCTTATAGCCGGCTAGATATCTATCTATGTTGAGTACTATGCTGCTTGAATATACATAAAGATGAACTAGACTCTATTAAAATCAAGAGATTTTATTATATGAACTTTAAAGGTTTAGTGTTAGAATTGATAGCTTGGTTCTGAGATGGTGGTACAGTCATGTATAAATACTATAGATCTTGGATTTGCCTTACTGGCTACGTACAGTCACCCGATGGAAAAGCCCGTTATTTGTTGTTTTAAGGGCTGTTGTTATCCCGGGGAGCCCCTAAAAAGGTATCTTGTACACATGGTCTCAAGATACCGTAGTATTTGTTACATAAACAGGCCCCATGCTTAGGTAAAAGGTTACCATACAGCTGTTAATTCATATACTAAATTTTTACACAGTTCAGATAATAATTTCCCTTAATTTTGATTCTTGTTTGAAGACAAGGGTACTCTCTTGATGAGGTCTATCACCGTCGAGCGGACTACCGCCGGCACCGATCAGATCCTGTCCTTATGATAATAATAATAATAATAATAATAATAATAATAATAATAATAATAATAATAATAAAAATAAAAATAATAATAATAATAATAAATAATAAATAATAAATAATAATATAAAGCTAATATGGCATATTGCAGTGTGCAGTCCAATCCACAATATCACTCACAATACGGCTCTCAGGCCCCAACTCAGTCATCAATCTGTCTAGTCTCACGGGCTCACATATCTCATACCAGTTAGCCCAAGCAATGATAACATGATGTAACAATGCATGATAACAGAGATGGAGATATGATATGCAAATGAATGAATATGACTGAGTACATAATTGTAATTTAAGAAAATAACTCAATAGCAAAGTGACCTCAGTGGGTCGTAATAGAATAAGCACATAGCCTAAACATGACTTCTAGCATAAAGCACAACTCAATTATCTAACATGTAGGAATTACACGGATAGAAATAAAACTAGATAACTAAATAGTACCATAGAATCAACCGAGTCATAATTACCACGGTGCACGCCCACAAGTCCTTTATCTAGCACGTGCATCACCTCAACAACAAACACATAACACGTATTTCAGGGATTCATACCCTTAGTACCAAGTTTAGAAGTGTTACTACCTCAAAGTGCGCAACTCCATGCTCCAACAAACCCTTGCCTCTTGAATTGACTTCTGAACCACTCGAATCTAGTCACAAACAAATTAATATAATCAATACGAGCTATAGGAATCGATTCTATACCATAAAGCTAAGTTCTTTACCCAAATTTAAAACGTCAATCGCGAGCTCACACCTTGGAAACAGACAAAGTTTACAAAATCCGAGCATCCATTAAATAAAGAGTCCAACCATACCAAAATCATCCAATTCCAATTACAAATCGACTCTCAAATCCTCAAATCTTACTCTCCAATACTTGGGTCAAAAACCCCTAAATTCTAGCTTAGATTCATGATATATAGGTAAAATAAAGAATGGGTATTCAATATTCATGGACAAAAGTGATCAAATATCACTTATCTTTCAATCTAGGTGAAAATCCCTCCAAAAATCACCTTAGTCTGCACTCCAAAATTCTCAAAATGAGAGAAGAATCAAACCCTCGATTCTTAAAACACTGCCAACATTTTCGCTTCTGCAGCTAGGAGGTCCGCTTCTGTGGGACGCATCTGCGGTAAAATATGTGCATCTATGCAAACCACTTAAGTCCCGCCCCTTCGCTTCTACGGAAAGGCTCCCACACCTGCGCATGCGCGCCTATGGAGAAAATCCCGCATTTGCGGTCCAATCCGCTCCTGCTCTCCCGTTCATCATAGAAGCGACCATGTTTCTGCGGAGACGAACCTCGCACCTGTGATCCAACAGCATCCCTCCAAATCCCCGTTTGAGATCATAAGACCGCTTCTGTGGCTCCACACCTACTGCCATTTCCACACAGGTGCAGTTACACCAGACCTGAGCATAGCAGATTTTGCATAAGTCCCAAACTCAATTCGAAATAAATCTGATTCACACCCGGGGCCCTAGGACACCATCCAAACATACCGGCACCTCCTAAAATATGATATGAACTTAGTTGAAGCCTCAAATCATATCAAACAACATCGAAAACACGAATTGCACCCATATTCAAGCCTATTGAATCTAATGGATTTTCAACTTCTACAATTGATGCCAAAACCTATCAAACCAACTTGATTGACCTTAAATTTTGCACACAAGTCATAAATGATGTAACAGACCTATTTCAACTTTCGAAACCAAAATCTGAGCTAGGTATCAACAAAGTCAACTCTCGGTCAAATTTCTCAACTTTCCAACTTTCGCCAATTCAAGCCAAAACGACCTATGGACCTCCAAATCAATATCCAGACATACTCTTAAGTCCAAAATCACCGTACGAAACAATACGAACAATCAAAAATCCATTCCGGAATCATGTACACATAAGTTAGTATCCGGTCTACTCTTTCAACTTAGGCTTCCAACCTTTGGGACTAAGTGTCCCAATTCATTCCGAAATATCCCCGGAACCGAACCAACCACTCCAGAAAGTAACATAACAATAAATGAATATACAATAAGTAATAAATTGGGGGAAAGGGACTACAATACTCAAAACGACCGACCAGATCATTAATACACACACATATACACGCAAAATAAAAAAGATTAGAGTACCTATTGTTTTTAAAATTTAATAATATCAATAATAAAATATTTATGTTTATATGCGTATTTACAACAGTTACAAATAATAACAAAGAGGAAAAATAATTCTGAGTTTAATGTCGTCAGCTCGATGAGCTCTTTTATTTCAAGCAAAAAGGACCATAGAAGCATGTTTGTCAAACATTCTGGTGATATAAGGTTTCAAACGATGACCATTTAGCTTGAAATTTTCTCCTCCATATGTATGTTGTATTTTTTTTTTTGTGGAAAAAGATAATTTAATTTAATACTAGATAGTTGGATCACAGTACATTGTTCTCCCAATGGGAGTAGAAATATTCGTCCTAGTACTAGAAATATTCGTACTAGTACTAGAACTATTATAGCCAAAAGATGTCGTAGTAGAGTTTCCAAGCATAGCCAAATTATTTAAAACAACAACATTAGTGGTATTAATCCTAGTGGCAGTGATGCCTTCTTTGTCTGCTTGGATTGCATCTGTTAGGAACTCTGGAGTGGATACATTTACTTCAGAATAGTAGACATTGGCTTGCTTAGCTCCTTTTTGTGCTAGTTCATGTGCTGCTTGGTTTCCTTCTCGAAAGTTATGTTGGATTGGTGGATTCCCCAACTTCCTCAGCCAGTACCTGCAAGTGGAAATTAGTGCATTATAAGGTGGGTAATTTGAAGATTCAAGAAGGGCCGATATGGTCGTCGTGTCCGTTTCAATCTCTAGATCAGTTAAGTTATGATCATGTTTACCCTTAAAACCGGATAACAATTGAATTTATTCGTGGCGCTAAGGATTTGTGAACCAGTTTGATACTAAGTGAAAATACGGCAAAAGCAACTAAAATATTATGATAAGGAAAGGACAGTCAAACCGCGAATTGGCGATGAACTATGAGAAATGGGAAAATATTCTGATGAACAGCGAATGTAGTATTGGAGAACAGTAGATGCGATAAGAAATAGCCAAAATATATTAACTGTGTTTTCAGAGAATGTTGTCCGTTACAATGGTGAATGAGAATGCCTCTTATAGACAAAAATAAGAATTCCAAATAAGGTAGGTAACTAATCACAAGATAAATCCCCTTAAATACGGGATTGAATCTCCTTAAATCGTGGCATAACGGCTATAATGGTTGAGATAATTACTCCTGGCGAGATACCCGGTGAATGGCGAGATACACGGTTCGAGGCCGACCCTCAATCTCTAAGTGTTCCTCGGCCAACCATATCCGGTCGTCTCGTCTCAGCTGCTCCAACCTGCGTGCCCGACTTCTCGATCCCGGACCGAGGTAGTTCGGCCTCATACTATAACCGTCCTGTCTTCCCTTGATTGTGAACAGCCCGATTTCATTTACTTATATCCGACCCGATTTCATTTGATTGCACCCGACTCAATACAGATAGTCCCCGCGTTTATTGGAGAGTAAGGACAAGAAACGATATGAATTTCTGCCCTCCGATCTCGTGGGGCAAGTAACCGATATAAGCATTGATCACGACATGTAGGCAGAGTCATCAACTAATATATTAAAAAGAAACCTAGGCGTGACGGCAGAATTGTGACGTACGCGATTGCCAATGTAGGCAATCATCACATGTCCCATCTTATAACCCCTTTTACCACGTATTAACTTCTTTACTTTTGCTTTATTAACAAAACTGCCTTTTTCAAACTTCTTCCTTGATCTCATTCTCCAGAAAGTGCTCAAACCCTTCTGAAATTTCCTCTAGTTCTTGCTCCTACTATCTCAATGGCAAAAACTTCCAAGTCGGTTCCTTCAAGGCAAAATTCCCCTGCTCAGCCTATTGATGAAACTGAGACGGTTCGTGCTGATGAGCCTTCATCAGAACCTCCATTGAAGGCTTTCATCCCCGTAGGGTGCCACACCGGCTCCGATTTTAAGGTCGAAAAGGCCTCATCGGTGCCTGGTCGAGGCGAACCCGTGACGGACTATATCAGCTCCATCTCCCATAAACATCTTGAGAGGGTGAAGGCGGAATGCCATTGGGCTGATAAAGAAGTGGTGGTCCCTTCTCTCGACGAAGCTATCACCACGCATGTAGAGGGGTATCTTAGTGTGTACACCTATCCATTCACATTAGGGCTCGTAGATCCGATAATTGTGGAGTTCTGTAGGAGGTACGAGGTTACCTTAGGTCAAATTCACCCCTCCATGTGGCGAATTATTTATCTTTTCCGATTTTTTGTAGATAAGGTCGAGGGTGATCATCCTTTTACCCTCGACAATGTACTTCGGTTGTACAGCCCCCGAATGTTTCGAGGGGGTTTGATTAAACTGGCTCGACGAGCCAGCAAGGCTCCCTTTTCAAGCATCGACGAGGATAGGGATCGGGGGTGGATGAGCAGGTTCGTCCAAGTTAGGACCTCCGACCTGATTCCTGCCGACTGCATGCCATTCCCTGAGAAATGGAATCTGAAACGTAAGTGTTCCTTTATATATTTTCCTTTCCGTTATCGTTCTTCAATGTGTAACCGATGCCTTTAATGTGTAGCCGTTTCTCAAACTCCGACCGCGATTAAAGATTTGAAGGACTGGGTCAGGAAAGTTGTGGCCCAGCGGACTTACTCTGAACGGGCCTGGAGGGAAATCTCAAAAGGACTATGGGAATCCAAAAACCACGGTAAGTTCCTTTAATTCAAATCCCCAAAATAAATCGATATCAACACTTAACCTTGAAAGTACGTTTTGCAGGTCTTTCCAAGGATGCCGAGTTGAGATCGGCAGCTACTGGTGGGGCAGTTCCTCGACCCCTTCCCACGTCGGTGAAGGACAGAGGGAAGAAGAGGAAAGAGCCTCCCGAACAGGCCGAGCCCGATAAGAAAAAGGGGAGAAGAAAAATGTTGGCCTGAAAAGTCACCGTCACCGATCCCAATTTTACACCGAGTGACGACTCTGCGCAGGAGGAAAGTTCTGAGCTTGTGCGTCGCAAGCCTACTCGGAGAGTCCTTGAGCCGGTAGCGGAAGGGATTGATGCCTCTCAAGACGATGCGGGGGCAAGGATCGGAGATCAAACTGAGACACCGGCCCCGATACAGAAGCCTTACGATGTTCCCGGAATGGCTCACTCACCCTCCTTCTCTGAAACGTCTCTGAGGGAGACCCAAAGTGCTTGGACACAGACGCCGGGTGGAATACCGGCCATGGCGGGGGTCTTCGAGGGATATTTTGACGGGGTGCCATCGTCCGATACCTTCGGTCTCGATGTCCCAAGAAAGAGTCCCCCAGCCGAGTCAAGCAGGATGTCGGCTGGTGTTAAACTAGTTGACAAATTTCCTGCACCGAGCTTGGATCCTAAGCGAAAGAGGGTAATAACTTTCACCATCCCTGAAGATGCTCGAGCGTTGGGCCCCCCGGTAGGTATAGCAAGCTACCTTCACAGCTTAGTGACGGAAGAAGACCGGGCCGCCATGAATGCTGTGGATTGGGCTTGTCTATTCAACGAAGCCCAACAGGCATCGAATAGAGTATGTCTTCTTATTTGTTTTACTATTGTGTTAATATTCTTACTTTGAAACTCACACTAACAATTTCTGACTTGATTTGTTTGCAGTCTTCGGTGCTTTACCATGAGATGTTCCTTCGTGTCAAGGAAGGGATGGAACAAGAGCTGGACCGACGTCGACAACTCGAGGATTGGGTGTCAAGTTTCCAGGCTGAGCTAAAATCCTTAAGGAAGGAGTACGCCTCCTGTGTCGATCGGATGAAAGTGATGAGCAGACAATCGGATCGGCTCCAAGCCGAACTCAGCGACTCCAAGGCTGAGTTGAGTTGATGGAAAACTAAAGCTGAGCATCTAAGTGCAGAAAAATCGACTCTTCGAGAGCGAATCGATGCTTTGCTCAAAGACAATGAACTTCAACGCCTCGAAATCGAGTCACTCGGCCTTGACCTGACGATTTTATCCACCCGACTTCAGGAGGCACAAGCGGAGATTGCCGACACTAAGGCTACGGCTGATGATCTGATAGCCCAGTATAAGGCCGACGTCGAGGTGGCCAACGAGCAGTCGAAGGCGTTGGTTGAATACGCTAAGTGCCAAACTCGACTTACTGTCCTCGAGGAGATCCAAGCTCGCGGTCTAGATCTATCTTTCGACGTAGCTGAGGCAACCAAAGCCGAAGATGTACTGAGAAGAAAAACCTTTCCGGAAGAGTTCGAGGATGGCTCCGACTGACGTCGTTTTTGTTTCTTTTTGTTTGAACCATGTAATTGCCCCTCCTTATATGATTGAACATATGTATAAATTCGCCTTTTCTCCTCCAATTGTTATGTACTATGATCCCCCTTCTTGGCACAATATCATAAATGATCTATCAACAATTAACTTGGCTTCAAATCTGAAACAAACTCAAAACACATTAGAAATGGTTTAAGTTGTAGCTTTGTTCAAAGCGATAGTCGATTTGGCCTTGGCCTCGTTCAAGTTATCGATTCCTTTATTTTCAACCCTTAAATTCGTAGGGGTCGAGGTCATGCCTCAGTAAGAATTTTTGACCCTTATCAGATAAATTCGATCTCATACTTCAAACCGAAGTTTTGTTCTTCGTTCGAACTTCGATCGTATGTTAAGTTTTGAATTGATTCGGCCTTGGCCGTGAATTGGTTTGATTTAGCAAGACTATTTATTTTCATCTGATTCAGCCTTAGCCGTGATTTGATTTGACTCAGTAGGAGTTTTCATATGGTTCGGCCTTAGCCGTAATTAGATTTGACCAAGTAAAAATTTTCACATGGTTCGGTCTTAGCCGTAACTTGACTTGACCATACCGGTCTTAATTTCCTTAATGCTTTGCTAGCTTTGAAAGGGCCTTAGCCTGATTAACCGATTCCAGAGTTTGCCTTGTTAGGTCTTACTTCCCTTGGCCTTAATGCGTATCGTCCGTTTGCAAAATAACGACAAGAAAAAAAAAACCCTTGGGTTTGATAGTCAATATAGGCATCAAATAATCTTGCTATTATTTGAACAATAGTACACTTTGTCGATCGGAGGCGAGTTAGATCGTTCTACTAGGGTACGGCTCCTCCGGCCGTTTGACCCTTACATTGATTCCTAGCAATCTTTATCTCGGCCCCTCGAGATCGTTTTGAACAAAACGAAAGTTGCTTAGATTTAACATAGTAGCACGTCATATATGCTGCCTCATTAAAAACCTTACCGAAAAAACCCAAATTGGGACAAAAACGGTCGAAGGGAAAAAGAGTGCAGCGCGTGCTTTTAGTCTTCTCGCTTAGTGACCTTTTGCCCGAGGTGATTTGTCCTGCATAGGTTAGTATCAATAAAGAAATGTAAAGGCAGTAAAAAGGATACCTCAGCAGTAGTATTTCTTCAAGTGGCTCACATTCCAGTTGTTTGGCAGCTCTTTTCCATCTAAGGTTCCCAGCTTGTAGGATCCTTTCCCGGTGATCTTCAGCACAGTGTAAAGGCCCTCCCAGTTCGGCCCCAGTTTTCCCTCGCTAGGGTCTCGAGTATTGAGGGTGACCCTTCTGAGTACCAAGTCCCCTGCGTTGAAGTGTCGAAGTCGAGTTCTACAGTTGTAGTACCTTTCGATCCTCTGCTTTTGGGCCGCCATCCGCACCAAGGCAGCCTCCCTTCTCTCATCCAAAAGCTCTAAGCTAGTGTTCATAGCTTCTTGGTTGGATTTCTCGGTCGCATATTGAAACCGGGCGCTTGGTTCGCCCACCTCGACT